>JAEANM010006614.1:0-18452 GCA_017656035.1 Myanophis thanlyinensis | reverse complement strand
GCCACATTCTGAACCAACTGCAGCCTCCGGATGCTTTTCAAGGGGAGCCCCATGTAGAGAGCATTGGCATAATCCAGGTTACAGAGCCAGCGGGGCTGCACGTGGTTCACGGGACAGTTTGGCATGCCCTTCTGGCACGAAGGATGACACTTGATGATGCAAAAGGTTTGCCACCACTGTGCTAGAACCTGCTGAATTTTACCTCTAACCTGTTGGCTACTTAGCCTCTTCATACCTATGGAAGCAGTAAAGATGTACTAAAATTTTCACACATGGCTTCTCCATTTTGGCATTTTTTGTTATTGTTGTTCAATAAATGATGACATGGTGTAATGCGTCATATGTGGTTGTTCATTTGAGGTTGTATTTAGTTACTTTTAAGAAATGTTACTATCCTGCGCTTACTTTTTCACATGACTGTAGGTTTTGATGTTTAAACTGATCTTTTCATTATAGAAATGCCTTGAAATGTTATGAAATGCAAAACAAAGCAAAGCATGTATGTTGTGTTATTTTTGTAATCTATTGTACTGAAAAAAGACAAAGTCATTACTTTTCTTTCTTTTTGCTTTTCTTTCTCTTTTTTTCTAAATTTTGTTTCTTCTATATTTTTTATCTTATAAAGGAACTTACTAAACAGTATTAATTGGAATCCTTGTATTAGTTGTAATGATTGCTTTGAGGTTTTAAGTCATGAAGGTGATGTGATTTGGGTGTGGATTTTCAGGCTTTATTTAAACAACATTGTATCTGAAAAAGGACAATTTTTACTAAACTGCTATGGAATGAAGCTCCATAATTGCTTCTATGGTACTTTACATATTTTGGGGGAGGTGCATGTAATGTACTGCGCAGGCGCGACCGGAGCTTCCACTCCGGTCTGCCAGCAAGAACTTTGGACCCAACAGCTGATTGGGGACGTTTCCCATTGGCTGAGCTGCCCAGCCAATGGGGAGCGCGGAAAGTGACACCGTGACAAATTATAAAAAGCCGCGGCTCGCTTTTCTCCTCCACTTACGACTGGTGCTGAAAGCTCATCGTGAGCTTTACTCGCGGCTTGGAAATAAAGGGACCCCTCGCGGTCATTTAGACTGACCTCGCATCTGAGTAATTCTTACCCGATTTTGACCGGGTTTTCGGCTAAAACAGTGCAGTTATGCAAGAAATCTACACGCATGAAATGGAAGAATCCTGGGCACATTTTAGTCCTACTGGAGTTGAATGTGATTATGGTTAGTGCAATAAAAATAGAGATTAAGAGAACTACAACTTATGAAGCCTTTTCAGTTATTTTTTCCTCGGTGGTGTACAGTACTAAATCTATCTATAGAAAATGTGGCTTTGGTCTAAATTTGTATGTGGCAGCTGTACATGGTTATCAAAAACAGCTTAAAATGCCATATTTCAAACATTACTCTGCTATTTAAAAGTAAATAAAATTACTAGCGATTATAAGGATCATAGTCAAGTTAGGTTTGAACATTTCAATTAATATTCAATCAATTAATGCTGAACATTGTTGAACTCCCCCCTCCTCCCCCCCAAAGCTTAAAACAGTAATTAAAGAGATAATTCATACAGTTGTGTTTATTACGTTTACATTAAGCTGCAGGTCTGGATAGTCCATGACAGTTTGTTGCTGATTTATAATTTCCATCAGCTGCTGCCAGCATTAGCTGGCTAGCAGTTAATAGTCTTTTCAATGTTGGGGAAATATGAGAAAATTTTGGTTTATATTTTAATGTAAGTAATTCTAACTATCCAAATCAGAATGTGAAACTCGGCTACCCCTTTTCCTCCTGGGGAAATTTTATAATTTTAATCACAAAAAGTGCATAAATTACGGCAGTGCTTTTTAAGCTCAGCAACTTTAAGCCATGTGGACTTCAACTCCCAGAATTCCCCAGCCAGCCTTGCTAGTTGGGAAATTCTGAGAGTCGAAGCGCGCATGGCTTAAAATCACTGAGGTTAAGAAACATTGCCCTGTGGGAATCTACCCTTCCCTTTCCAAGATAGATAGGCTGATATTAGGGGAGTGGGAGAATGCATATGAGCGTGTGCATTGGGGTATTAGGGAATCCAAGCAAGTTCTGAAGAACAGTAAGAATTACAGTGTGGTTATCTTTTAACAGTTTTATATATATTTATCAGTCAAAATAACATTGTCTTCTCCTCATCTGTTCCTCCAAAACATGGGTATCAAACTCAATCGCATCATGTGATGTCACATGACGTATCATGACATTTTTTGCCTTTGCGGAGCTGGGGTGGGCTTGGCCTGTGCCTGATGTATTCGGCCTACAGGCTGTCAGTTTGACACATCTGCTCCAATACAATTTAGTGGGGGGGTGGGGGGGTGAGGAGGGTTAAGATCTGAACTCTTAATAGATGAGAAGGTAAGGTAAGGTAAGATGACCTTTGTCATCATTTTTTACTGAGCACACTGGCTCACATTAAAAATGAAATTCTGTTGGCTGCTCTCAAAAGAAGGTATATATCTACCCATACACATACATAACACACATATACACATTATGTATATCCTGCTCAAGCATCACTTATATGTTATGTCCTAGAATAGATAGAAGGAAGTAAACCACCAATCATCTTTTCTGCCATCCTCACCACTCTCTTGGTAATGCTTCCAGACAGTGATGCAATATGACAGGATGCTCTCGATCGTCCCTCTATAGAGGAACAGGGAAAGAAAATGTACTCTTCTTGTGCGATGCAAAAAAATGCAGGAACTCTTATTATTATTTATCAGGACTTTTATACTGCCCCCTCTCCTGAAGGACTCGGGGCGGTGTACAGCTAACTAAAAACATGCATATATAACAAATTTAAAACCCAGTTAAAAATTAATTAAATTAGTGGCCCATTGAACTGATTATAAAAATTTAATAACAATTTAAAAATTACACATTTAAAATAATTAAAAACCAATTAAAATACCCAACTTCACCAGTGTCTCACTTTTGAGTGACCAAGCTAGCTTACTTGTTAGGTGCGCACCCAGAAACTTGAGGCTGCTAACCACCTCCACAGGAGAATCATTAATACACAGAGGTGTGTGGCTGGGCCTGCCTTTTCTGAAACCGACAATGATCTTTTTAGTCCTCTCTTTACTCTCCAATAGGCAAAAGGTCTGTTAGTGCAGCAACCAAAATTCTTAAAGGTAGACATGAAGGGATTTTAGCCTCACCTGTGAACGTAAAAAGGCGTAAGAAAACCAATTTGGGGTTGTGATTAAGGTGTTGGGTTAGAAAACAGGAGACTGTGAGTTTTAGTCCAGCCTTAGGCAAGAAAGTCAGCTGAGGGATTTGGGCCAGCCACTCTCTCTGTCCAATCTACCTCATAGATTGTGAGAACAATAGAAGGAAGGAGAATTAGGTATGTTTGCTGCCTTAGGTTATATATAAAGACAGGTGGGACAATTACCTAATAATAGTGTGACTCCAGAGGTGAAATTCAGCCAGTTCTATAGAACCGTTATTAGAAGAAATCTCCTTTTGTTTTTCCCCCCACTTTGCAGGGTTAATCCTGTAAATAAGGCAGTTGTTTCTAGCCTAATCTTTATTGCCTTGCTCACAGAAACTGCCTCTCCCCTTATTACATTGTAACTTTGGTGAAGTTGTAATAGTAATGGTAATTCTGTGCTTAGTGATGTTTAATCCTGTGGCCACGCCCACAGAACCGGTAGTAAAAAAAATAGAATTTCACCACTATGACTCCAAATATTTTAAGCATCAGAGTCTACTCTAGGGCATATTGCTTCATTTCTGAAATGGGACCCTTCTCTTTCTGTGAGACTAAATATTAAAACCGATAGACCACATTTATAACAATATAAATCAATATAAATAAGTCATTTTTTCCCCTTTCAAATAGAGATCAAACATTTAACTTGACCAAAACAATATGTAAGAAATATGTAAGTCTGATGTAGAGGTTAAACTATCAGGCTAGAAACCAGGAGACTGAGTTCTAGTCAGAGGTGGGATTCAAACACTTCACGCCTATTCGCTAGAACTGATTGTTAACTTTCTAAGCGGTTTGGAGAACTGCTGGTTCAGCTGGTCATTAGGGCAGAGAACCGGCTGTTAAATTATTTGAATCCCACCACTGGTTCTAGTCCTGCTTAGGCATGAAAGAAAGCTTCCTGGGTGACTTTGAGAGTGTCACTCTTGTGTCAGCCCTGGGAAGCAGGCAAGGGCAAACCATTTCTACAAATCTTGCCAAGAAAACTGTGTTGTAGTCCAGGCAGTTGCCAGGAATCAACACCAGCTCACAAGGCACATCCAAAAACATTACATTATAAATTCCTGTAAAAGGTTGAAGTATTTTTGATCAACAGGGGCTGTAATTTATCAGTAAACGTTATTGGTATATATTACAGTATTACTGGTAAATGAATGTTGCAATCGCAGTAATTGAAAGAATAGGGTAAATTGGAATTGCCAATTTTTTACTATCGCCTTTTGCTAACTTTGAAAATAATGTAAAATCTATCCCAGAATGTAAAGCAAGGATAAATATGAATGTTCCCTTCAGTCAAGTTCGATTTTTGGTGACATTCATATAGCTCTTTTTCTGCAAAAATGGAACTCATTTATCATTAGCCAGGACTGCCTTTTACTAGGAATTTTATTGACTTTTCTGTCTAGACTGAAGTCCAGGCTTTTCCTGCTCATCTCCCATCCAAGTTCTAATCAGTCCAACCCTGTGTAATTTTCTAAGACCAGCCACGTAAATGATAGGAAATTACTTTTTTTTTTCTTTTTGGGTGGTGGTGGATGTATCCTATGCTAATGCACAGCAGCTGGAACTAGAAAGAATTCCTTCTTTAGCTGGTGGCACCCAAATCAACTCTGGAAGGTGGGGATCCTCAGATAGATCTGATGGAGACATTAGATGCAGGTAAGAGAGAGGCCATCCCCTTGTATATACGTAGCCAAAGCAGCACTCTGCATAGCAACAAAAATGTCTCCACAAAAGCAGCAGTATGGGGATAAGCAAACAAGAGGCAGCCTTTAAATCTGTGTGAGAAATGAACTTCTTTATTTGCAATGAACTGATCAGTGGAATTATTTATTTATTTATTTTATTTGACTTCTATACCGCCTCCCTCCCAAAGGACTCGAGGTGGTGTACAGCCTTTTTTAAAAAAAACACAGATATATAACAATTTAAAAACAAAATTAAAATTCAAAATAAGTGCGGTGGCTAGTCAATTAAATTAAAACCAATTAAAATTAAACAGTTAAAATAATTTGAAATGTTAAAAATTTAAAATTTAAAAAACTAATTTAAAACTCCCAACTGATATTACTAGGCCAGACTGGCCTGTTGAAACAAGTAGGTTTTTAATGCATGCCGGAAGGTCCATAGGTCCGTGATGGTCCAGATCTCCAGGGGTAATTCGTTCCAAAGGGAGGGTGCCCCCACAGAGAAGGCTCGAACCCTCGGGGCTGTCAGACAACACCGTCCAGACAGTAGAACTCCAAGGAGGCCCATCCTGTGGGAACGCACAGGTTGGCTGGAGGTGGCAACAGGCGGTCCCGTAAGTACCCGGGTCCAAGCCATGGAGCACCTTGAAGGTAAGAACAAGCACCTTGAATCGCACCCGGAAGGCCACAGGGAGCCAGTGCAGCTCACGCAGGAGAGGTGTTATATGGGAGCTCCGAGGAGCCCCCAGGATCACCCGCACGGCTGCACTCTGCACCAACTGCAGCCTCCGGATGCTCTTCAAGGGGAGCCCCATGTAGAGAGCATTGCCATTCTAGCATCCTACCCCCCCCCCAAAAAAAAATCTATGAATATAGACTGGGTGAATGAACCAATTGAATGAATGAGCAAATTAATCAGTTTGCAGGAAAAATTACTCAATGACATTCTTTTAAAATCACATTTATTGAATTTATATAGCTACTTGTCTCCATAGCTACTTGTCTCTACTCACGAAGAGTTAAAAACAATATGAAAACAGCAAATATATATATAAAACAATGAAAACAATACGAACCATAAAACCATATCACAAAATAAAACATATCTTATTGCATTTTTTCACAATTATTCCACAATTATTGACCATCATTAGTCATAAGTAAATTCTGTTAAAAAAAACAAGAGTGGAAATTAAGAGTTCTTGGAACCCTCTAATTTCACTTCCAGACGGCGCAAGAAGCAAGTGCTACACTTTTACATGGGATTTTGAGGTAAGAAACACACAAAAGATCTAAAAAAGGCTTTCTGCAGTGTTGCAAACAATATTCACATTCCACACCCACAAACAAAAGTACCTTAGGAAAATGCAAATAATACTGACCCCGGGTAGCTCATGTTGGCCACTATTTTATCTTGCTACTCTTATGCTTCTCCTAGAAACATTAAAGGCAGCTTTGGGTCAACTGAAAATTGCCAACTCAGTTTAAAAATTGTATTGATTTTCAGTAATGCACTTGTGATAACCATGGCAACTTACGAGTTCTGCTGTACCTTCTGTTTGCTGATAATTTCTCTCCAAATCTTCGTTTAATTATCCTGACCTTACATAAGTAAATTGGTATCCATGCATTAGTGTGTTGAAAAAAAAAACTATTACAATCTCTTTTTTTCCTTTTTATATAGAAGCACCCTACTTGGCATTAAATATTTTAAAATTCATCTCTTCAGACCGGACTGTTTCCCAGTATTCCATGTTTGATTACTGGACAAGTAGTATCTTTCTAAAGCCAACATGTTCTGTGCTAGTACAATTCATTGTATGTGTACATCCTTTTTTTTTTTTTTTGCATAAAGCAACACTGACATAGCACCATCCACCTATGGAAGCTAGAATGCAGGACAGTTTCTTTCTAAAAACAACAACAACATTGAGCATCTTTCTACGAAGAGGAGAGCAAAAGAAGTACAGTTTGTGCTTGCAGACGTTTCCAGCAAATAAGTTGGATCACCACTGCAGTGCCATATCTGCCTTGCTCCAGACATATTTGCCTCCTCTTTTGAAAAACATATTTTCATCAAAGCCACTGAATTGTATAGCATTTTCTACCCCTACATCCAGGATTGACCGAGAAGGCTCTTTCCGGCCATTTACACAGTTGAGAAAACGCATCTGTGAAAAACACAAAGAAAAGAATTATAGCAGAAGAGAATTAACATCTGTATACAGCTGTTCTACCCAACAACCAAATTGTTTGAAGTTAGTGCCTAATTCCAATCCTGCAAATGACTTCACATAATTATATACATGTGAAGGCTATTAATATTCAAGGCTCTGAATGATACCCCAAACCATAATGTATTTAATTTAGCTCACATGTAAAGATTTCAGAGATTGTAATTCCCTTGTTCAGTGCCATCGTAATTTCATACAGTCACTAATATCTCAGTCAAGATATTGACTGCACAAATCTTGATCTCAAGACAAACTGCAGAAATGATTAAAAGAAGAGTTTCATCTGGAGGTACAGTCTCCCACCAAAGCAAGGGAGTTAGGCTGAATCAATGTATGCTTCAGAGTTGTAGAAAGAAATAAATTTATTCAAACTTCAAAATTTGCTTCAACCTAGCAGCTATCTGTAACCAGGAATTAAAGATGGCCATCAAAGGACTCAGAAAAATGCTTATATATTGTACTAATTGTCAGAAATATTTTCCTTTTTTCCGTTTTCTTTTAGCTTATTTATCTCAATTAAAGTGGCTGAGTTTTAAGTATGTGCATAAAATGTAGAGTTGTACTCAGTAGTGGAATTCAATTTTTTTTACTACTGGTTCTGTGGGCGTGGCTTGGTGGGCGTGGCTGGGGGGTGTCATGTGACTGGATGGGCAGTTTCTGTAAGCAGGGCAATAAAGATTAAGCTAGAAACAACACCAGAATGTTTTTTTCCTGCTTTCCTTACAGGATTATCTCTGTAAAGTGGGAAAAAAACAAAAGGAGATTTCTTCTAACAACCGGTTCTCTGAACAGCTTAGAAAATTTACTACCAGTTCTAGAGAACCTGCTAGAACCTGCTGAATTTCACCTCTGGTTGTACTGCACATATGTGCACTGCTCTACTTTTGTGAACCCTATAGAATGCAATGTGGGCTGCACTGAATGCAATGGGTATTTTTATTTAATGGATCTGGGGGTGGTGAGGGTAGGAAAAAAGTCTTTAGTTCATGAATCTGTTTTAAATTAAACAATACATTGAGCGGTCCTTGGTTGTTTTCTTGTAGATATTTCATTACCAAACTAGGTAACATCATCAGTGCTAGTGTAGCATTGGTGATATTGTATCTTGGATAATGAAATGTCTGCAGGAAAATAACCAAACTCAGAGGACCCCAACTGTGAGCTACACATTTTCTCCTTTATTGAAAAAAATACACAGCAACACTATCATACAAGTGATGTAAATCACATTATTGCATCACATTTATGACCTTGCCCAAATGATATAAAGTAATGCCAACAAAATTTTCATCTATTGTATTCAAAATCTGTGGCTCTACGGTCCGCCAAATCAGGTTTTCACTGTATAAGAGAGACTTATACACAAAGACTAATATTTTATTAGTTCTGTTTATAATACTAAACTGCAATGTGCTTCAGGGATTTTATTTCCAAGAAGTATAAGTTGAGATCTCCCTATGGAAAGGACTGAAATAAAGCTCTTGATTTCAGAAACAGGAAAAATATTTTCAAAATACAGAGCAAATAAAGTGACAAACAAAATGACTTACATATTCATCCAGAATTAAGTAGGAATCTCTCATCTGTGAAAAGATGGGAAAGCAACAACTTTAATTTGCCATATATTTAGAGAGTGAGGTATAAAAGCTAGCTGCATGACTTTGGGCCAGTCGTTCTTTCTTAGCCCAACCCACTTCACAGGGTTGTTGTTGGGGAGAAAATAGGAGGAGAAAGGTTTGTAGGATGTGCTTGCTGTCTTGCGTTTTTTTGTAAAGTAATAAAGATCTAATGAATAAATTAAAAAACAATAGCGGGTTTCATTTACAGCATGTGCTTCATCATATAGCCTACATTATTTTTAAAAAATTTTGAGCTGTTGTTTCAAAATAGAGCAAACATAGTCTTTAATATAGTGTGCAAATTAAAAGCTACCCATGCACAGAGAATTAAATTAGAAGGGAGAAAGAGTCTACCATGAAAATTCTGATTTGACATAACATCAATTCTGATGATTTAAGCAAATTCCTCAAAACAAGAACATGGCAAAACTCAACATTTAAACATGAAATTGTTCACATCATATAAAAAGAAGAATGTAAAGCTTTGGAAGGAATATAGGTATTCTTCATTTATGATCATAGTTGAGCTCAGAATCTTGATCATCAAGTGAAACCATCATTAAGGGAAACATCATACGACTGTCAATGACTCATTTCTTACACATCCAACTGTGATTATTTAGTGAGTGCCTGGGTCATTAAGTGTGCACAGTCCAGGTTAAAGAATAAAGTGTCCCAAATGGGAGGGAGATCCACCCAGGACCTGAAAATCCTCCCTGCCAAAATCCAAACATAGCCATGGTGGCATAGTGGTTACAATGCAGGCTAACTCTGCCACTGCCAGGATTTTGATCCTGACCAGCTCAAGGTTGATTCAGCCTTCTATCCTTCTGAAGTTAATAAATTGAGGACCCAGATTATTAGGGACAATATGCTGACTCTGTAAACTGCTTAGAGAGGGCTGTAAAGCACTATAAAGCGATATATAAGTCTAAGTGCTATTGCTATTTTCAGTCCCTGAGGAAGAGATATTTGGGCACAGCCTGCATCAGGACTCCCAGGTCCACTCCCAATTACCTGAGTCACCTAGCAATCGTCACTATGCTGCTTCTCTGCTTGGATTTCAATTCTCTCTGATCTCTAAGGGCTGGCTGAAAGAGCTGTCAATTGTCCTCTACACACAGAAGAGAAATCCTTCAGCAGACTGCAGAAACAGCTCAAATCAACAGGAACTGAGCTCTGTATCTCCCTCCTGCCAAAGGAGTTCAGGTTGTCTCCATGCAGGGAAGAGAACTCTTCTGGTGGGGTGCAGAAATGGAGCTCAAAATCATCAGTATTTTTTCTCCACAAAGGAGTTCTGCTCTCTCCAACAAGCACCTTTTTTAGCCAGTCCCCAGGGAGGGAATAGGACAACTCGCCCTGGGATAACTTGCTATGGGACAATTTAACAATTCTATTTAATTATTTAAAATAAATAAAAATTATTTTAATCTTTGCCATTCGTATTTCATTCTGCCTTTTGCATCCTTTCTTTAATGATTCTATTCCACCATTTATTTCATATTAACGTAACTCTTGACCCGCAGCAAGCTGGCCATGTATCATGCCCTTTTCGGAGCCAGAGTCTGCAGGGGAAGACGAGCTGGAACTAGAGCCAACAGAGATTGAGGGGACAGCTTCATTGGCTTCAGAAGAAAATGGGCAAGGCCAGGGCCTTTCAGGATTAGGAGACATGTAGGCAGGGAGGAACAGGGGCAGGTTGACCAAAAGAGGCTAAGCAGTGAACATGAGAGACAGAGCTCAGGCAATGAGCAAGGACCACCCACTCCTGATCCGAAAGCACAGAGATTGGAGAAAAGGTGAGAACAGCGCAGATTGAGTAGGCTACTTGGGAGGAGAGAGTCCCACCCCTCTTCACAAGGCACACCTGGGGACTGAGACTTAAGGACACTGTGATGAGGAACATTTGTCGGGAACAAACACTGAATTTCAGGAGTATTGAGTGCTGACGTTTCAATTTTTCTGGATGCCTTGCATTCTGGCTTTCTGGACTAATTACCTGCTCCTTTGCTTCCTGAACTCCCTGATTTGCCCTGCTGGATTTATTGCTGTGCAGTTGTGTTCATAGCTAGACTATTTGTAGCCAGAACCTGCTTGAGGTGTGGCTGGTCATCATTTTGCTTTGGATTGAAGTGAATCACTATAGTCATTAAGCAAACTCATTGATTCCAACAGATGTTTTTTATCTTGGAAATTGGAAGTAAATGCTGGTTTCTGGCAGAAAAAAAGTCATAATTTGCAGTCAGCTGACTGTAGGATGCAGCCTTAAATGAGGGACAGCCATCAAAATTTTGAATCAAGGTTGAAAGTACTTTTTTGGGTTCATCATAACTTTAAACAGTCATTTAGTGACCAGTCGTAAATCAAGAACTATCTCTTATTATAAATAACTCAAGGCACCAAACATACCTAATATTACTTCCTCCATTTAATCTACTGAGTTATAAAAGAACAAATAATTTTTAAAAATATAATCCAAATTTGGGGGGACAGAATCAAAGGATGGGAAAAGAGTTATTTTCATAAGTCTAAAATGAAACAAACTGAGATCCTAGAAAAGTTAAATTCTGTTAAATCCAACACTGATTTGTGGTTTTGCAAAATCTAAATTTGCCTCATGAATTGCCTCTATTCAGACTATTCACTATCAACAGTTATGTGATGTATTCAAATATTATTATTCTATGCTATTCTGTATCACGGTACAGTAATAGTGGCCCAGTGCTTAAGAAGTGATTAAGTCATGACTGTTAACTTCTGATGCAATTGCTTGCAACAGTGTTAATAAGAAATGTGCAGTGATTCCCCTCAGTATAACACTGGGCATCTAGACTTGCAACCATACAGACCCAAAATGCTAAAGCAGGGGTCGGGAACCTTGGCTCTTTCATGACTCATTGACTTCAACTCCCAGAATTCCTGAGCCAGCATGGCTGGTTCAGGAATTCTGGGAGTTGAAGTCCATGAGTCATGAAAGAGCCAAGGTTCCCGACCCCTGTCATATACTGTAGTTTTATTCATTCTTTACATCCATATCAGACATCGTGATACTAAAGTGGGGATGTGATATTTTTTTTTAGTCTGCCATTTGCTTATCTAGTACAGGTAACAATTCTAAGATTTGATTATTTATCTTACAGGTTGCTCTGGATGTTAGCAGTGGACAGGCAGATACCCTTGCTGTGAAAATACATAACATCCTCTATCCTTATCGGTTCACTAAAAAGATGATTGATTCTGTGCAGGTAAATGTGTTCGTATCTGTGTAAATAGCAGCATTGCAACTATCACTTGAAAGAGAATACTTGTACAGTATCCATTTATAACAATCTATGGAAAAATAGTGCTACTGTTAGCAAATAATAATTTATAGATCCATATTAACAATGTCAAAATCTAACAAAATCACATCTTTTCATTTATGTTCTAGAATTATTCTGTTTTTAAAAACTGTTATTACTTTTGAATAATTTTTAGGTCCTTAATCAAGTGGACAATAAATTTATTGCATGTTTAATCAACACTAGGGAAGATGAGAATGAACATGCAGGTAAAAATGCAATTTCTTCTTATAAAAGAAACTTTTAAACTTTCTGTAAACTTTAAACCTTTTTATAAAATTTACTTATACATGAGGTAATTCCATAACTGGGGGAAAAAATTAATTGAACAAAATCATGCATGTTGTTCCCAACCTTTTTAAATCGTCCCAAGTTACTCATTGAATAGTTTTTTTAAAATAAAACTGGAACATCTAATAATAATGCTTTACTAAATGATTATTCTGCTTAATTGCCAGCAACTCTTTTATACAAATTTTACTACTGAATTGCTACCACCTATATGTATATGTATCTATTCAGTATATTAACTGGAAAATAACTACACACAGTGGCTTATTATAAAAAGCAGAATATTTATAATTCCACTTCTTTGGTAATACTGATTCAGGGTGTTAAGTCGTATTTGAAATAATATAATTAGGTGAGCACCAAAAAATTTTCTTGCAACTGTTCGGTTCCTTCAAGGGAAGAAAGAAGCTGAACTGAAAGATTTCTAATTCAAATTTCTATTTGTTTGAAAAGCTTCTCATATAAGCTTGATCAAATTGCTGTCCTACATTCTAACCTACCTCACAAGCTGAGGATAAAGTGAAGTTAAATTTAGAAGTGGTGTTATGTGTTAAGATGACGAAGACACTATTTTTATGGCTCTAGATGGGAATCTTCTTGTACTTGTGGATCAGCATGCAGCCCATGAGCGTGTCCGTCTTGAGCAACTTATCACAGGTATAGCTTCAGATGGCCAAAGAAAATACTTTTACTGATAAAATAAGCTGGAAGCTGAAAAATCAAATTTATTAAGATATAAATATACATTAATAATTAAGAATGAATGTATGATTTAATTATCATTGATGATTAGGAATTACTATATAGCTTTTGTTGAAGGTTCTGTAAATATTTTAGTAGAATATGAATAATTTCCATTTTGTCTACCATGAAGAATGACATTTTTGAGTTTTACAAGAATCTGGTCATAGTTATGAAAGATAGCATCAATTCTTGTAATTTATAATAGTTCATTGACATCCAGATCAACAACAGCTATGAATTTCTTAAAGTGAAGAGTCCAAGAGAAAATTTGCTGGCTCTGGCCTGGCAGCAATAATTGGCCAAGAATGTGAAAAACTCTCTGGGTTGTAAGAAATGTACATTATACGTTTGAAATGGAGTCATTTATAGTTACAACAGTTTGGTCTATTATTTCAGGGACGATAATTTGTTGATAAAAGTGTTATAATAATTCATGTCCGTAGGATGACGTTGGTTAATATTGGCAGTTACAATGTAACATTAACAAGAGCACCACCAAGCATAAATAATATTTCTTCTTTAATACTATAGTATAGGTTGTCCAAGTTGGTGGGTAGAATAATATCAGTTTCTTAGTGAACATAGACTGTCTTCAAAACATCACGAACAAACATCACATTTTGTTTCTCTTGTTATTAGATTCCTATGACAAGCAACATGAAGCACAGGGCAAGAAGAAATTATTGACTTCCACTTTGTGTCCCCCATTGGAGATTGAAGTAACAGAGGATCAAAGAAGACTCTTATGGTTGGTACTACTCAGAGAGTCCAACATATTGACTGTTCCTTCAAAAAATAAGGATGCTTTTAGATTAGACTTCTATTATGAAATCACTATATTAATACTTATTCGGAATTGAATTAAAAATAATCTGAATTGGATAAGATCATATAAAATAAATAACATACTGTATTTTTCAGACTATGAGACACACTTCCCCCCTCCTCCCCCCCAAAAAGTGAGTGGAAATGTCTGTGTGTCTTATAGACCGAATACGGGCCTGTTTTTGGTCTCCCAAAAACTCCATGCATCCTGTTTTCACCGTCCCCAGCCCCCAGAAACATTCTGCAGGCCAAAAACAAGCCTGTTTTTGGTTCTCCAGTTTTTGGCCTACAAAGTGCTTCTGGGGGCCAAGGAGGGCGAAAACAGAACACGTGGAGATCAAAAACTGTTTTTTTTTCATTTTCCTCCTCTAAATCGAGGTGTGTCTTATAGTCCAAAAAATACGGTAATTTTATTGCTGAACATCAATGAGTAAGCGGTCTGTAATAGATTCTCCACAAACTTTGACTCAAGAAGTGTTTGATCTTTATTAATTATATTTATTTGAAAATTTGAAGTAATTTGTAGTTCAGGAGTTTCAACATTGGAAGAGAACTAGAGTATCTGAGCCTGCTCTTTAGAATTTTTGTTTAACTTTGCAGGTGCTGTCATAAAAGCCTGGAGAACTTAGGCCTTGAATTGCTGTTTCCCAAAAACAATCTCTCTCAGATTCTTGTTGGGAAAGTGCCACTGTGTTTTGTGGAGAGAGAGGCTAATGAATTGCGACGTGGAAGGCATACTGTGACTAAGAGAATTGTGCAGGTGAGATATGAATGTAGGTATTAAATGATGCTTGCCTTAATTCATTGTTCAACACTAAGTTTGGAATTTCTAGTACATAAAAAAAATATTTTTACTTTTTTGCCAGAAGTCTGGATAAAATCTTGAAAATATAAGATAACCTGTAGAGTGAGAAAACTCATGCTTTTAATTGATTTTGCTTTAGACTAAAGTTATGATTAACAGTTCTATGCCAGGATGATCTTTGGAAATCGGATGTTCTCTTGTAGTATGCCTGTTCTTTGAAAAAGCCGTGCAGCCATTTGTTTTTTTGTTTTTTTTAGGTTTTTAGTTTATGAAAAAAAAGAAAAGCACTTTCAAAAGTTGTTTGAAGTCTTCATTGTTAGCAAACCTGCTACTTCTGAATTGTACCAATTGTAGCCTTTCTAATAAAGAAGTGACCTATGACCTATTTTTCTTTCCAGTTGGTTTATGTGTATATTGGAAACAATTACTGTGCTTGTTTTGGAAAAAGAATATACCGAGTTTCTGATAATAATGGCTTTACAATTTAAAAAAAAATTAAAGTATATATCATTGTATTCTGATACTTCTATTATTGTTATTATTTGATAATATTTTTTAGAGGATAACATTTCTTTGTGATCACAAAACAGAAACTGAATTCTGATGTATTTTATTTTTTCAGGAGCTCATTCAAGAACAAATTGAGGTATGGTCTTTAGAAGATTATGTATGTATTTTGAAGAATGCTGTGAAATGGTTTTACTAATTAAATTTAAAATGAAAAAATGTACTACATTTGATTTTCTGTCTATACATTTTAAAGTTTTGGTAGTTCCTGTTTTCATCAGTAGCCAAAATAGGCAGAGAAGAACAACATTGTTGCTTAGTATTAAAAATATTATCTAATTTTTAAAAAGCATATCCAAAGAGCAACTATTTTCCATAATAGTTTAATAAAATTATTTAACTATCCATTTTTATTTGCCATCAAAGGGAATTTCTATAAGTGACTTGAAAAACCATGTCATGGGCCACATGGATTATTATTTTGTTGTGAGGATCCAGAAATGGACTTACATTTAAATATATCCTCACTAAAAAGTAATCAGTGAATCAGTTTGTATGAGTTGATTCTCATTTTATCATGTGAATAATTATAGGGGGAAACAATTGCAAAACCAGCATTAGGAATAAAAAGTTGTATCAAATTCACCTGTTTGTTGGTGTCAAACATGATTCCAGATCAGTGATTTTAATACATGTGTGTAATCTTTTTACCTCAAGCGTTTCTGAATAACATGCTAGAAATAAGTTTATACTGGTAGATTTAGGACAAACTCCATACATTTAATTTTGGTATATTCAAATTATATATAAAGTTATTAAACTCAAATTAAATACATTTAAGTACAGTTCAATTAGATACTTTCCATAATCAGCAGTAGCTTTTGGAAGGAGTTCTGGCACTATAACTAAGGTTTTCAAAGGCTACAGGTTGTAATTTGTATGTCTTGTTATATCTAACTACTAGTACTTTTCATTCTTCATTCAACATTTTTAGAAAATCAACCAATATACTCCTTTTTTCAGTTACTACAGACAACTGGTGGGGCACAAGCAACATTACCCTTAACCATTCTGAAAGTACTAGCTTCCCAGGCTTGCCATGGTAAGGAAAAAAAAAAGTTACATGCCTTTTTGTTCTGAAGCAAACATTCTATCACTGAAAAATCAAGAATAAAACAGAACAGCAGAGATCCATTACTTTTCTTGCTGAAGAATTTGGGACATAATTTACACATTGGCTTTAGATGTATGTCAATTTTCTTAGTAATTCTGAATCAGGAGGCAAACAAAATCAGATATTAGTGCCTTTATCACCTGCACGTGGGACCCTCTCCGATTCCCAGCCAGAACACATCAGGATATAATTGCCCAAGTCATCATTTGGTTTTCGATGACCTCCAAGTGCCTCTGATGATTTGAATTGGGATTTGATCATTTGGTCATCTAGCAAGAGAAAGACATTGTAGCTCATTCTTCATGGAGGGATTCTTGCAGAGGAAAGTAGTTCTGCACGCTGGTCCCAAGCCAGCATTCAGCCTCCTTCTTTGCCCATATAAGAATATATATTATCTATTTTAGCAGAGTAGCTGCCGAAAGATGATGGCACCAAAATGGATTATTCCAATTTGTAATCTGAGGCTACTTGAATCAGAGATGAGTCCAACATAATTTTCTTCCTTGCTCCACTTTGCTAATCATAAAGCCGTTTTTGCCATTGAAAACTTCTAATTTCCAAAAGAACCAAACAAAAGATGATGGGAGGCTTGTGGGGTGAGCATCAACATCATGAGAAGTTCAGAGAGAGAGAGAGAGCTATTTGATCAAGCAGCTGTCCCCAGTATGGGAGGAAACAGCTGTCCCTAGTATGGGAGGAAACCAAGGTCAGAGTATATGTTATAGTTTTAGCAGACTACATAGATATCTTAGTTTCCCAGTGGCTATATTCCAGATTAGTTAAGGACCTAACAGTTGCATTTGCACACACAGTATTTGGGTTTTCTAACCTTTTATTTCTTTTTGCAATGTAGTATTTTTTAAAATAATTTTAAATTATAAATAAAATAAGTGAAAGCAACTACAAACTATGTCAGTCATTTCTTGCCAACAGAAGTCATATAAGGGAAACCAGGTATAACTATTTTCTCTTTTTAGCTCTTTAGAATAAGCCATCTTTAAAACTATTTTCCTCTTTTAGCCATTTAGAATAAACCAACTTTATAAATCTTCCCTGAATTTTTAAGGTCTCACTTTTTAACTCTCTCAGAAAGATACCCAGAATTATTTTTTTGCTCATCTGTTTTTGTAGTCACAAGTCTTTCAATACTTATCCTTTTATTTGTCCCTCTCAGTGAAATCTTTCTAGATGTTAACAAAATTATTTTATATATATCTAGTGAAAAATTATCCAAATCCATTCCCTGGTACAATACTTGTACAACTCCTTGGGGAATATATCATCATTATTCACTATATGTCCATATCTTTCTCCATATCATAAATCTCCCTTCAAAATAATTTCAGAATTATCAGTTAAAGCTTGTTCTATAACTTCATTACAACAGCTATTCATTTTATCAAGAGGTTTGTCTATGTGCTCAAAAATATTGGCAAAAAAATGTTCAGTAGCTCGTTACAGAATTCTGCTCCGTTGTTTTATCATCATTGCCTCTAGTGTCCACCCTTCAAGGACTCCTTATCATAAAATCCCAAAACAAAACACTATTTTCTTATGAGAAAATTCATTCCAATTAAACCAAAGCTAAAATCCCAAATGAATCTGGCCCTATAATTCATCATTAACAATCTGAAATCCATACTGTAAGTACCCTTTTCCTGTATTATCCTCCCTCTCCCTCCCTCCCATACAGGTAGTCCTTAATTTACAACCATAATTAGGACTTGATTATAATTAGGACATAATTAGGACATAATGTACACCTCGAAAAACCTATCATGGACCTTCCACATCAACACCATGGTAAAAAAAGCCCGACGTCTCTTTCACCTCAGACGTCTGAGGGACTTCAGACTACCACCAAAGGTGCTCAGGAACTTCTATTTCTGCACTGTAGAGAGCATCCTGACAGGCAACATCACAACCTGGTTTGGGAACAGCACCATGCAAAACAGACAAGCAC
>JAEANM010006613.1:0-18453 GCA_017656035.1 Myanophis thanlyinensis | reverse complement strand
TTTTAATTTGATCGGCCACTTAAATTAGTTAATTTTAATTTGTTTTTAACTGTCATCTATGTTGTATTTCTTTTAGATGGCTGTACACCGCCCCGTGTCCTTTGGGAGAGGGGGGCGGTATAGAGATTAAATAAATAAATAAATAAATAAATAAAAGGGCGTCGCAACCATTTTCTGCTGAAGCAGCAGCATAAAAAATTTATAAATCATGAACAATTATGCAGATTAGCATGGGCCTTTGGCTATCCAAAGAATGACACCAAAATATCAAACGTGTTTTTAGAGCTATCCAGGTTATTAATCTAAGCAGCCCCCCCTTTTGTGAATCAAGTTATAGGATACCCAACTTTGTAGAAGAATAACCCTCCCGTTAATTCAAGTTCAAGTTCAAGTTTTATTTCAATTCAAGTTGAAAGAGTTATTTTCATAACATTTGGTGAATGGAAGGATGGACAGATGGATGGACAGATAGACAGATGGCTAGGTTTCTTCTTTAAAGCCCGTTGGGTTTAATACAACTTCAATATAGTGGTGCAGTCCCAAAGCTTATTTATATTTAATGCTACAAGGTAATAGCACTGTTTTTCTTCTTCTTTTTTTTTTCAAAAAAAAAAGTTATTTGTAATGTGTTTAAAGTTTAATAAATATTTTCTATAAAAAAACAAACAAACTGTGGTTTGTTGTAAGGGTAAGACTTCACTTCAATCTTTTCCACTGACTCAAGAATAAAAACATTCCAAATTTAGGAGGCTCTAAATGAAAGAGAACAGGATTGTGCTGAATATCCTCAAAAGATCTGCATCAGTCTGTTTGTATTATCTTGTAGTGCGTATGTATATATTTCCTTGGATTCAAGGGATGCCATGATAAGCGATAACAGAGGCAGTGCATATCTCTGCTGCCTTTATAGCAAAATAAATTGTAAGCTCTTGTCAGACCTCCCAAGATGAAGCTGCTGAAGGCTCTTTAAGCATGCTGTCTTCCTACCACAAGAACCATTAGCAAGACCAGGCAAGCTTCTCTTGGAGACCACCAGGGCTGGGAGCAAAGTCGATTGCTGGCATCTTTTCCACCTGGGCCTTAAGGGAATTAGCTAGACAGTACACAAATCTTTGATATTCTGGCCCTAATCTTATATCCAAGCTCATGCCCTGGAATTTGTAGAGACGTGAGAAGATCTTCTTACTTGCAAGTTACAGCAATGTTTCTCCAACCTTGATAACTTTTAAGGCCTGTGGACTTCAACTCCCCGGGAATTCTGGAATTCACCTTAAAGTCGCCACGGTTGAGAAAAACTGGTTTAGGAGATTACAGGGAAAGGGGGGGGGGGTCAGCCTCAAAACTAACACACTTTTGTTTCAGACATACTATACTTTGCCATCAACATCTCACTATATGGGAAAGGCGCTAAGTTGGGGAAGGGTTATGTAGCAAGAGGTTGAAATACTTTGATTGTCTCAAAGGTGTTTTTCCAAAAGGCAACTGGACATTCTTGGGGTTTTTTTCCTTGAAAATGTTTCACTTCTCATCCAAGAAGCGTCGTCTTCAGTTCAAGGGGGTGGGATTAAGAAAGTCCAGTTGCCTTTTGGGAAAGCATTTTTGGGACAACCGTGACCTGGATGATTGAGAATCTCCATAGACATTCAGGCTTGGATGGTTTAATCTTTCCATGAACAATATAATGAATGTTGTAGGATGGTTTGGCCATCCTAAAGTCCCTTCGCAGCATTCCTTCTTGACCAGCCTTAACAGGCATCCATACAGCAGAGAAAAAGGGGAGAGATGGGGGAAGGAAATAGACATTATTTAAATAAACATAATTTCAATTTTGACTTCCAGGCTAGATTAGCTCCCATCCACTAAAAAAAGAAAAACAACTGTTTATTCATTGCTCTTGGAGACCATATAAAAACCAAGTGTTGAAGCTTCAAGAAATCTGGGGTCTTGCTAATGTACATGTTGCTCTGCTTGCTGGCAATCCATTTAAACAAAAAACTCCCTTCTTTTTTTTTTCTTTAGATGAAAAGAATTTCCTGCCTTACAGAAAAGAAAAACTTCCATGTAGGGATAGCTTCTGCTTGGTGAATTGGCTTCTTTGCTACTACAGGAAGGACTGTGGCCAAGAATACGTCTCCATCCCAGCGGCCTGTTCAGGTGAATGACTCCTTGGGTGCATCAGGCGTGGGTCACACATAGCCATTCAAACTGAAATTTCTGCTCCTTATCACAGGATGAGGTTGCGTTGGGTGGCTATCGGGTGGCTGTGCTTAAAATGATGTCAACCTTTAGCGAGCTGTATTCTTGAATATTTTGTTGAGAAGAACATTAAGAAGAAGCAGAGCCGGCTTCAGTGGTGGAATCCAACCGGTTTTACTGCCGGTTCGGTGTCCATGTGCGTTGCCATCCACGCTACTACGCGGCTTCTAAATTGCAAGTTTGTCCTTACCGGAGGCAGCCTGGGTGAGTAGGAAGGCTGCAAAGGCACACAAAACAGCTGTTCTGCGTGATTCAGGTGAGCAAGAAAGAAAGAAGAAGAAGGGGGATATAGGACAGGATAAGGCAGGGGCAGGTGGGTGGGGCCAAATGCTGCCGCTGCTACTGGGTCACTAGAACCGGTGTGACTTGGCTGAATACCACCTCTGGCTGACTTCCAGAACAGTGCAGTGGGATCATATTCTATTCCATATCAAAAGTTTTCTGCATAAGGAAAACTGGGCACCTTAGGGAGGTTAACTTAACCTCATCTTTCTCAAAACATGCTAGCTGTCTGTGAGCAGGGATATTCAGATGAAAAGGCCAGTCAGATCTCATCAGTAGCAAAACATCCGAATTAAGCTACATCTGGTGGGTTTTCAAACCATTAAGGGTATTGAAAAATGCATAGAGAACAGCATCTTTGCAAGAAAGCTTGTCAAGGAGGTTAGACAGTTGGGAGTACTTTTGCAAATTAGGCATATTAAGAGTATACTCAAGGTTACTTAATGCAAATTAATTACCTTCTAATGGTATTTAATTATTCCATCTTACTTGCAGTTAAGGGTAGTGGAATTTTAAATGAAGGGTTTTTGGTCAAGGGAAATGGTACATTAGCAACGGTGAAGCTACAAATGCGGTGTGTCGTGTCTTCTGTACTTAGTAATGTAGAGAACAGAATTGTGACCTTGGGTAATAACATTTTTCCTTTATAAAGTGCCTAGACATAAAACAACTTGGAAGGCAGAATAGCAACATAGTCCATTTAGATGTCAATCACATAAGATTTGATTTGTTGAGTGTTGGGATAGACTTCCTTGAAACACAACTTCGACAACCTTCACTGTAGGATGCCAACTGATGTTGTTGATCTGAAGAAAGTCCTAGAAGTCCAAGAGTTTTGTGTCACCTTAAACTATCCTTCCCTAATTTGAATTCCTTCCTAATGCATGGACTTCCAACTTTCAGAATATCTAGGAAATAGAAGTCCATGAAATATCTAAGGAATTCCGTAGCTTGATCCACTAATCCAGAGGGTTCCAAGTTGGGAAAGATTGTCTTAAAGGCTTAGCAACTTCAAACTGAGCATTCATGCGGTCAAATTCTGTTCATCATGTATATTTCCTTCAAGTGGATACATACGTACAAAAGCTATAAGGACAAAGAGATTGTGAAGGGTCCTAAATTATATAAACAATTTAAACGTCTAATAAGGTCATTGTCAAGATCCAAAAGGACATTTATGTATAGGGGGGGGTGTTCCATTTTATATTATACAGGCCATTTTATACAGTAAAACTCAGGCCAGATAGATCTTGACACATTTACACGTTTGTGTTGCAGGGTCATTGAGAGGGCGAAGGGGGGAGTTAGATACGGCAACTTCTTATCTTGTTTTCATTCCATAACTTTAGTTCTCATGAGAATTTCTTGTTGGCGCTTTGCACCTGTGAGGGGAAGTGTCTTCAGAAGTCATTGGACTCCTTTTTGAAATGGTTGGACAGTAATTAACATGTGATAATTAATGGGGTGGAACTTTAGGTTTTACTTGGGTGAAGAAATCCCGGAAGCTTTAGTTTCGGGATTTCAACAGATCGTACCAGTACAATGTTTTCAATAAAATCTTATTCTTTGGACTTTGCTTCTCTGGAATTCTGATTGCATTGATGATGTTGTGTGGAACCCTGACAGTCATGAGATCTCAGATTATCCAAAATGGAGACCACAGACTTGCACAGAAGCAATGAATAGATGCCAGTGCATAGCATTTCTTGCAAATGGGCATTAATCATTCTGGAGAGAGTGTCCATTCCTAACAATAGTGTTAATATACACACAAAAGAAATCATCTGAGTTCACCACAAAAGCATTGATGCAACTGTGGGAAATACAAATGCTGGCTGAAGCCAAACCCTCCAAAAGTACCTTTTAATGCATAAGTATGTATGAATAATTTGGAACTTGGTCATTTCCATCTCCTACCGACTTGTGAAAAGTATTGGTTGAGTGCTGTGTCACTCTAGATTTTAAGGAAAGTATCTTAGGTAAAAGATGGAATCCTTCCTCTGTACAGGCGTTGTTGTTGTTTTTGACTGTGTGTGTGTCATGGTTATGGTTTCAATTCAGGTCTTCCCTGGTGTTTGTTTTTTTTTAAATGCATTTATCCATTTATATCCTGACTTCTTTCTCTAACTGAACAATAAAATAGTGTGTAATTCATTACTTTCAGCTAAAGGAGGAATAGGATCATAGCATTCCACAAATGAAAAAAAGAGCATTTAGGTCAAAACTAGCCCATAGCAACACTTCAGGAAATCCAAATTAAAGCGTCTTCAACTAGTCTCTGTTCAGCCTTTACTTGAGCATAGTTGCAGTAGTAAAAGGAAGGTAATTGGTTACAATGTCACTCTGCAGTTACTATTGAGAAACCTGAGCTAGAGAAAGGAAGATAATTGGCTGTACTGTCAATCTGCTGCTACTATTAGAATTGTACCAGACTCTGCCTTCTGAGAACTTATTCTGTGTCTTGCATTATGGGACCGCAGAGACACAGTTTCAACTTTTTTTCTATATGATGACCTCTCTAGCATTTCAATGGCGATGATGATGTTATCCATTCAGTCGTATCTGACTCTCGGCGATTCTATGGGCCAAACCTCTCCACATCTTCTGATCTTGCATTACTTCCTTGAGTTTTTCTATGCTCCAGCTGGTCTCAGTTTTGATGGCATCCAACCATCATATATATACTTTGGTGGCCTGGTTTCTTTTTAACGCTAACTCTTCCAAAGATAATTGCTTTCTCCAGCAAATTCCCCTGCATGACACGGTCAAAGTAAACGAGGCACAGTTTCGTAATTTTGCCTTCTAGTGACATAGCAATAGCACTTCGACTTATATACCGCTTCCTAGTGCTTTCACGGCCCTCTCTAAGTGGTTTACAGAATCAGCCTCTTGCCCCCAATAAGCTGGGTCCTCATTTGACCAACTTCGGAAGGATGGAAGGCTGAATCAAACCTTGAGCCGGTCAGAATCGAACTCCTGGCAGTGAGCAGTCAGTTAGCCCGCAATACTGCACTCCAACCAATGCGCTACCACAGCTCATGTTTGGTGTTAAACACTCCAGTACTTGCTTGTTGGTCACCTTCGCTGTCCAAAGAATATACAGGACCATTTTTCACCACCACAACTGAAAACAAGTCCATTTTCTTCCCATCTTGCTTTTTGTAAGGTCCAACAATCCTTTCTCTTCAAGGCTTCCTCTTCACTATCCAGCTGCTCCTCATGTTTTCCCCAGGCCTTAATTTCTTCTCCTTTGATTGTTGTCATTGCTTTTCTCTGAACCGGCTTGAGTTTCTCTCCATAGTTGCTGAAATTTAGTCCCCGAGACTAGTCAAGGCAAATTGATTCATTTAGAATTTGGAAGCTCTCCTTCTGTTGATGCAGCTTAAAAATTGCATTTGCTTTTTTATTTTTTGTTTTTTATTATTATTGTTATTTTGGCAGTGGTTTCTCATTGCTGACTCGACAGTTCCAGGATCCTTTCCACGTCTCGTAATTACTGAGCAAGGCATTCCTCATCCTCCACTCGATTCTTTTTGATTTCTTGTTCTTAAGTGGAGAATTTGGAAAAGTACTTCAGCGTTACACATGCACGCACACAAGTATGTATAAATAATGCGATCACAGAGAGTTTACAAGCGAGCTTTATCCAAATAGTGTGGTTGCCAAGGGATTTTGTCATCTCTGCTAGAAACACTGCATAATGAGAAGTGACTTCCAGCCAAACACTCAATAATGAGAAGCAGCTTCAGGCCAGATAACATGCATTTATAAATGTTAACTTATAAAAGAGACAGGAAGGAAAAGGCAAAGTATTCAGACCATTGCAATGCTAAGCATACTCTCAGAAACAATGGTACATTTGTCAGGAATCATAAGATACAATACTTAATGATAGTCATAGGGTACAAATAAGCAATCAAATCATGTTAGGAATCAATAATCAGTATAAATCGTAAGGATACAAGCAACAGGTTATAGTCATAGTGAGAGGGGATGGGTGATGGAACGATGAGAATAATAATAGTAATGCAGACTTTGTAAATAGTTTGACAGTGTTAAGGGAATTATTTGTTTAGCAGAGTGATGGCATTTGGGGAAAAAACTGTTCTTGTGTCTAGCTGTTCTGGTGTGCAGTGCCCTATAGCATCGTTTTGAGGGTAGGAGTTGAAACAATTTATGTCCAGGCTGTGAATATTTTCCCAGCTCTCTTTTGGATTCTTTTGGACAATATACAGGGTCCTCAATGGAAGGCAGGTTGCTAGTAATTGTTTTTTCTGCAGTTCTAATTATCCTCTGTAGTCTGTGTCTGTCTTGTTTGGGTGGAAAGGCCTATTTTTTGCAAATTGCTAAGCTTGTTTGCTGTGTGTTTCCATATGGGTGCACAATCATCTTTGCTCCTTGCACGCTTCTTCTGAGCCAAGGATCTTCCTTGTTGATGATCTTGACAGCCTTGGTCTACTTGGAAGTCTCATGTGGTTTCAAATGGTCTTGCAAAGAAAATGTTGGGTTACAGCAGGGACCTAAACTATCTAAAAAAGCACTTTGTTTCAGAAGACCAGCTAATAACGACCACCAACAAGAAAAGTCTATGGTGCTTTGGCTTCATTTAATGAAATCCTAAGTCTTGTGTGATTGACCAGTGTTGGATACTGGACCCTCTCCTGGATAATCATGGACATGATTGAGGCTGCCAATCTTATCTTCATCTTCTGTAGCGCAATTGGCATTTTCAGGCTTAAACCAATTTCAATTGCCTGCGCTGTAAAAGAAGCTTTTCGACCTTTCATCCTGAATCCATTCCTAACAGAACGTTTTATACTTGGATAATGCCAGACTTGATAAGTCAGAAAGTTTGATAGCAGGTCAAATAGGCAGGAGATTTCTACATTCGCAGCATGGTTATTTCAGCGGCTCAGGTCATTTCGTATTATCCTGGATATATACATGGATCAATCAAAAAATAAACAATGGACATGCTTGCAAACAAAAACTGGCTGAAAATCACTGGTCATTTAAATTTTCTAAAGATGCTTGCCAGGTATTCCTCGGCTTATAATGATTCATTTAGCGACTGTTCAAAGATTCACTTAACAACGGTGGCAAGAAAGACCGCAAAATGGGGCAAAGCTCACTTAACAACTGTCTTGCTTAGCAATGGAAATGTTGGACTCAGTTGTGGTCGTAAGTCGAAGACTACCTATATTTTCGTTACTAGAAGGAAGAAACAATGACATGCAAGGGCATTGTGCTTTGCAGGATGTCAGCTTCCTAATTAAGATGGGATTTTATAGCTTTTTTTTTCAAAGTGTGGTGGGCAGTAGTAAGAGAGAACTGCTAGGGACTGGCATCATTTTCACAGACTCGAGAAAGAATGTTTCCAGTACAGCCGGTTTGAATTGTAAGGGCTTTCATGAATGAAAGAAATGCTGGTAGGAGGATATGGGCAGAACCTCTCTGTAACTGCCTAATGACAGTATCAACCAGGAAGTGATTTACAAATTACCTCCCGTCTGCTGAATCATTCAAGCCTAACATAATATCCTGAATTTCTTTAATGGATGAAGGGAAGGAAATGATGAGAAGGAGAGGGTTGGGAAGGAGTTTCGTTTTTGTTTTTTGTCCAGGCTTGGTTTTTGTTTTTTCTACAGGAAGCCGGTCCCCGCAGCATCTGTTCAGAAAGAATTATTTGTGCCTATCCATGTAATAAGGGATGTGTTTCAAAGGAAGCCATTCAGAGAAGGCAGAGTGGCTGAGACCGTTTGTTAGGTGGAAATTCAGAGTGGTAATTATTGATGAAACTAAAAAAAAAACCCCACATCTCTCTAATGGGATAACGTTATTCTGATGGTAAAATGCTGGTGGTAAAAGCAGGATTTATTGTTAGAGCTGGGTTAACACATCTTGCTATCCCTGGTAAGCTTCATTGATGTGGTTCCCTGTGTGTCTGTGTGTGTCTGTGTGTGTGTCTGTATGTGTGTGTCTGTGTGACTTAAAGAGGTTTCAAAATATTTGGAAGAATTATAGTGGGTGAAATCAGAAACAAAGGATCTGGCTCATTTCAATAAGAGTGCACGGGTGCCAAGCAGTTCCTCATCCAAGTGTTACATAAAAGCAAGAGGAAGAGGCATAACCTGGACTTAGAGCAAGTAGGTAGGTGGGTTGAGTTGTAAAGTTTATAGTATTTCTTGTATTTGTGTCCTTGAATCTTAGGCTGTGAGTCAAAGTACCAGTCAAAATGAAATATAATAGCTGCTCCTTTGAGTACCGTTTGGTTCAATGTCTTATGCAGAGTTAGAAAATGGACTAATTCAGTAACCATTATTCATATTGGTCTCAATGAGGGGTCTCTTCCTGCG
Organism: Myanophis thanlyinensis; assembly: GCA_017656035.1. Classification (NCBI taxonomy): domain Eukaryota; kingdom Metazoa; phylum Chordata; class Lepidosauria; order Squamata; family Homalopsidae; genus Myanophis; species Myanophis thanlyinensis. The sequence goes on along the minus strand of JAEANM010006613.1, from coordinate 9,559 downwards.
GGTGGTCTCCATTTGGGGAGTGGAGATGCCAAGTTAAGCTAAGTATATGAGCCCTAATTTATAGGGAGGCAGAAAACTAGTTGAAAGGCTTTGAACCAAACAGGCAATTTATTAGCAGGGTTTTAAATCTATAGAACATTGGTTATTTAGAAGGCATGAGTCATCTGTCAATGAAACATCCCAAACTGTTTTCAGAAGGTAACAGAAGGCATACAAAATGTATAATAACTTAAAAAATAGAGGACGCCACCAACATCCAATCAATAAGAAAGCCAATGTTTTGACTGGGACAACATCAGAGGAGAGTTGTGGTACATTTTGGATATGGCAGCCAGAAGGAAAAGTGAAGTTGGTTAAATGCAGTAGGTATGGGATTAAACCAGTTCAGCACCTCGGACAGTTCTACATTTACCTATATAACCTGCAAGTCTATGGAAATTCTCAGTCATCCAGGTCATGGTTGTCCCAAAGGTGCTTTTTCAGGAAGCAACTGGACTCCTCCTCCTCTTCTTCTTCTTCTTCTTCTTCTTCTTCTTCTTCTTCTTCTTCTTCTTCTTTTGAAGGTGTTTCGCTTCTCATCCAAGAAGCTTCTTCAGATCTGTCTGGATGGTGGGGAATGGAAGGATTTACAGTCCTTGCAGACAACTGGTCGTTGGCATCCTTTTAGAGAGTAGTTGAGACACTTGGATGATTGAGTATCTCCATAGACTTTTAGTCATGCACTTTGGGATGAATGCCCTTTGAATGGCGTGGGAGTATTAATGGATTTCCAGATAAAAATTGCAGACTGCAGGAACGTTTGCACTACTCGGGTGACCTGAGGACACAGATAAACCTCCAACCTTTACCTCCATAACCTGCAAGTGGAACCATTCAACATCTCAGCAGAGATGTTGGCTGTGCTCACAAACTAAGCAAGGCTGGGCTTAGCTTGGTATCTATTTGGATGGGACATTGCCAGGGCAATGTAAACTAGAGGGAATTTAAAAAAAAAAAATCCCAGAGGAAGGTCATGCTAAAACCACTTTGGTAATACTGCCAGGAAACTTTAGTACACCAATTCATTAAATTAACTAGGAGCCTCAATTTTCTTGTGATCACCATCCCCCCCCCCCCCATGTTAATATTCCACCTCTCTTTCCAGCACATCTCTTTATCCCTCATATCGGTAGTTATGAGGAGATTTACCTATCACTATTGCCTATTTCACTTTGCAGTCTTTATTCTAACTACTCTAAAGTTCATTCCAAGAATGAATGAAGACTTCCATGTGTGGCTTCTAGGAACTGAGTCCCAGCACACCTTGAAGAAGCCAACTTTTGAGAAGGAAGTCCTAGCATAGTCCTCTTTGCTATTTTCTTATTTATAAAGAGGCTTGTGGCATAGGAGCTTCATTTAAGAAAACTTAATTATCTTAATTTACAGGCCATATCATGCCTCATTTTGTTATGCTGGAGTCCTATCTCCAAATTTGGGAAATGATGCTGTGACAAATCTGATTTGAGAAGAATTTTAAATGTTGCCTCTCCTATAATTTATCATAAAAAGTTTGTTTTTCTCTGGAAGAAATGATTCCCCTCCCCTGGTTATTTCAAGAAGCGTCCTAATAGTGGTATTTACTGGAATAGTCTCCTTTGAACTGCTAATGAGAGTAGAAAAGGTGTTATTTTTTTTCATTTCTGCTGGCCATCTGCACCTTGACCACGCTTATCTTTTCATTAAGCGTTTGATTGAAAAGCTGAGGATGAAAATTGTATTTGAACCAGGAACAGATTGATATGAAGGAAATGTGAAGGCAGATCTCAGAAGGATCCTGGCAACAGCAGCAGGGGGAGTTGGGGTCATCAGAACTGTCAGGTTGCATTGGGTCCAGGAAGTATTATAAGCATGTCCGTAAAGCTGGGGCATCATGTTATAATTTGCTTGTGCTTGTTTATTTAACTGATGCCCTGCCAGTTCATCCAGGAATAACACCTGAGACAGCCTGCAGTAAGGGTTTACTTTAATACTTTATGATTCAGTTATAATATACATAACTTTCAAAGCAAGCAAGCAAGCAAATTTGCTTGTTTGCCTTGTTTATTTGTTTGTTTCCATTTCATTTCTATAGCTATCCGTCTCAATCAATGACTTTGGCTGGCTTTCAATCCCAAATTTCTTTATTGTTGCAACCTTACTTCTTTTCCAAAGCCATTCAGTATTCTGGCCAATGATTAAGTAACATGGAGTCCCTAAGCAGCAGGCACGCTGCCTTCTCTACCTGACTGTTCTTTTTTAAAGATACTTTTAATTACAAAATTAAATAAAAATGGCGAGCGCCTCCACCATCCTGTTTGATTTGTCACATTGCCTTTGAATGTCAGAAAAGTCTCGCTGGCAAGATCGTTTGTCCTTATGAACTTCGATGTTGAGTGGGTCTGGCTGTACTTGCCATAGGCATGGAAATTTTGAACAGGTGTGTATGTATGTGTCTGTGGTTGTGTGTTGCGCCCAAGTGCATGCCTTCAACTGATTGACTCCTGGCAATTGCTTAGACTAGTCCCTGAAGTTTTCTTGGTAGGATTTTCATAGCAGTTTGCCGTTGCCTCCTCCCTAGGGCTGAGACAAAGTGATTGGCCCAACTGTCTTTGTACCTAAGGTGGGATTACAACCCACAGTCTCCCAGCTTTTAGCTTGGTGCCTTAATCATTACACCAAACTGGCTCTCTGTTGGACAATTAAAGCTCCCATAATAGCCATATTGTGAGTATGTCAACTAAATGCTTTCAATGTTTGAAATAAGTTTCTTATCTCTTCCCTAACCACTAGGCCCCTTTATTTGCCCATTTCCTTCTGCCTGCCAAACATTCCATTTTCCTGGTGTGCAGCTAAGAGACAGCTTAAGTAGAAAACCAATCTCTCTCTCTCTCCCTCTCTCCCTAATGCATTCTCAATGTAACATTTTCTTTCAAATATAAGATAACTTTTCTTCCCTTCTCTATGCTGTACTGTTTTCTTTACAACCTAGCCTAAAGTCGATTTTCAAAAATGTAGCTTTAGCCACCAGATACCTATAACTCCTAGAACAGTGGTGGCGAGCCTTTTACTTACCAAGTGCCGAAAAGTACGTGCTTTGCATGTGCCATCCGCACTGGCATGTGGCTCTTCCATGTGCACTGCATGTGCAACTGCACCATCTGTGCATGCATGCAGCTTCTGCACATGCAATGCACATGTGCTGCACACAGGCACTCACGCACGCATGAGCAATCATGTGTGCATGTGCAGGAGAGCTCCGAAGACCAGCTTTTCAACTTGGTTGTGGAAGTCACGGGAAAAAAGGCATTTAGCGAAGCTTATTTTGGGGCGGTGCATTTTAAAAAGTGTTTCATTTATGGAGTAAGTGTAAGATTTTTCTTGGTTTTGTTCTCAACTTGTGAAAGGCTAGCTGGTTTCATCTCGTTCTTGCCTCTGATGATGGGGAACAAGAGTTGTTGATTATTAGTAACTCTGGCACCAAAATGCTTGGGTTGGGTTGAAATTGGTACATTGCATTTGAAAACATAGTTTATGATTTAGTGTTGAATCAATCCACTGGGGATTAATCAACAAATCAAGAGTAAACATGGTTTGCACCTGGTGTACAAACACAACTACTGTTTGTGTTACTATTGCAATAAAGTAGAATAATTTTTTCAAATATTATAATCGATCAGTAAATGCTTCCCATTTCCTCTCCCCTAAGACCAGTTCCTGCCTCGCCTTGCAGGTTGCTTGGCCAGTCCACTGGTAAAAGAGAGGCATGGTTTTATTTAAAGCTCACGAATCAAACAAATATATTTCTTGCCAGATTAGGGTTGGCTTGGTAACGTCACCTGTAATAAGAGCCGGCTGTATGTATTTTTATATGTAGTTGAAAGAACTAGAGCAAGTTGTTAAAAAATTGGCCGGCTTATACTTGGGGCTCATTTATTTTTAGAACAAATTAAATATGTTAAAGGGAAAAACAGCAGCCACAGTGAGCAGGGATAATGTTTCAGCCTCACAAATATTATCCACTTCCAGACAATGATGGAAAAATCAACCTTAACTGAATTCACACGCTGTACTGTGCGATTGTCATGGTCCTGGCTTCATACATGTATGAACTCACACGCTTGTGGTTTGTTCAGCTGACCAGGTGCGGAGTTTAGCACAATGTTGAAGAATCCATCCACAAGTGATGGTTCTGTTTAGCTGAAAGGTTCGTCTACAACATAGTGTAAAGTGCTGTGTTTATCTTCATGGCTGGTGTGAGTATAGCTATTATGAGTTTGTGGATCGGATGTTGGTACAAATGCAGTTATTTGTGCATAGTTAATAAGCCTTGATTCAACCAAGCCAATTTGGTCTGCAAAGCCCAATCTGACCATCATATTTGGATCCAGGCCAAAATTCTTACAAGGACATCCATAGTTTAGTGCCATATGGGGACCTAGACATTGGTTAGAAGTACAGATAGTTCTTGACTTACAACCATTTATTTACTCACCATTCAAAGTGACAATGGCAGTGGAAAAAAAAGAAAGAAATGACTTATGACCGGTTACAACCGCTACAGCATCCCGATGGTCATGTGATCCAAATTCAAGACGCTTGGCAACTGGCATGTACTTATGAAGGAAGCAGCGTACTTGTGAATACCCTTTGCAACCTTGTGACAAACCAAGTCAACGGGCAAGCCAGATTCACTTCACAAGCGCAGCAAGGTTGTTAAGTGAACACTCACTTAACACTCACTTAACAACTGCCTTGCTTGAGCAGTCAAAATTTGGGGGCTAGTTTGCGGTCATAAGTCGAGTATAGGATCTGCTTTCTGGCACGGCCAAGAATCCCCGAAGCCCCATCCCAGTTAATGCTACAGCCGGCGACATGCATGTCATGCTTGCTTCCCATCCAAGCAATTTCACTCACGCCAGTGGAATGCACCATGTTGATAAAACAGATGGGTGGTGTGAAGAACGGGAAGCCTGGACGTGTTTACCTGCTAATTGGAAATAGCACATTTACAAGTGGCTGTGATGTCCGCGCAGTGCCCTTAAGGCACAAATATCTGAAACAATTTATTTCTCACCCTCTTTTCCTGACACAGACACTTCGCTTCTGACATTCCAGGCGTGCAGGTCAGTAGTGATCCAATCTGATCCCTTCAGGCTCTTTAATAAGGATGTCAGCACACACGGCGGAGGTGGTTATCAGGTAGCTGCAGCCAAAAAATAAAAAGGCAATGTCAGCTGTCGGAAAAGGACAGGCCAGCATTTTGTGTTGAAGGAGAAACATTCACCAATCCTTGCAGATTTGGCCTCTGTTAGCCCATTTAATACAGCTGAATGTACCAAATAATCAATCTTGGTTATTCTTGGCCCAACATTGGAGGTTTTTGAGAAGAAATTGGACAACCACTTGTCTGAAATGGTCTAGAGTTTCCTGCTTGAGCCAAGGGGTTTGGACTAGAAGACCTCTGAGGTCCCTTCCAACCCTGTTACTCTGTTATTCTCTGCATCGGTATTTTAGTTCAAGAACCTGACAACAAGAGCGTTGTATATTGAGATTGGTCATGGTATGGATACAGGCATTGGGAAGTCACCGGAGACTCTTAATTTATATGTCAGCCTAAATTTTATTCTGGTGGGCTGAGATTTAGCATAATGTGGCTTGCAAGTTGCTGATGCCCAAAGGCTGCCACTGTAGTGTATAAACAGAAGTGTATGGCTTAACGTGATGTGCGAACCTGGCAATTGTCTCTTAGCCTAAATGGAGCAAAGTAACTGAGCTCACTTCCTGATGATGAATGGGAAGTGCAGGCTTAATAATTAAATTAGGCAAGTAAGAAAAAAAAATAAACTAGAGAGAATTCAGCCCAAGTCCTGATGGGAACCAGAAGGATTTCATCATAAAGTCCAGATGTTACTGGACTTTAACTCCTGCCAGTTCCCACCAACATAACCCAGTGGCTGGGAATGGAGAGAGTTGTAGCAATGCAGCAATACTGTAGTCCTGATGGTTGTGTTGACTGAAGCTGATGGGATGTTGTCTAGTCATCTCAAGCACAGGAAATCAAGAGTCTATGCAGTTCAAATGAACATATGGGTTTATTGCATGCTAAAGCTCTCTACAAGAATCCGAATTAATAGGTCAAAGAAAATTGGCAAAAGATAAGAGTTAAAGGAATTCATGATGGGCTGGACTTAACGATCTCTTGTGGGCATGAAGGTACTCAAGACTGATGATGCATTTGACCCCATCCTCAGGCTCAGCCTGGTCATCTATAAACCCCAAAGATTTATCTGGCAATATACATTTGAAACTGGCTGTTTTATTAAATAGATTGATATTAATAATACTGTTGCTAATAGCAATATCATTAATTAGTGTATTTTTTAAATAATTACTGTATTTTTGGACTATAAGACGCACCCTTTGGAATGAATTGCCCCCGGAGATCTGGACCATCACAGACCTATGGACCTTCTGGCGCACATTAAAAACCTATTTATTCCAACAGGCCAGTATGGCCTAAGTAGTATTGGTTGGGGTTTTAAATCAGTTTTTTAAATTTGTACTTTCCAATTGTTTTAAATTTTTAATCTTTTATATCAGGTTTTAATTTGATCGGCCACCTAAATTAGGTAATTTTAATTTGTTTTAACTGTCATTTATGTTGTACTTCTTTTAGACGGCTGTACACCGCCCCGAGTCCTTCAGGAGAGGGGGTGGTATAGAGATTAAATTAAATAAATAAACAGAAATTAAATTAAATAAATAAATAAATAAAACCTAGATTTAGATTTAGAAGACGGAAAAAAAGTTTTTGGCCTCTGCGTGCCCCATTTCTGGCCTTTTTTTCAGCCCATTTGGGCCTGTTTTCGGTCCTTTTTCTGGCCTTTTTTTGGACCTGGGTTTGGGCCAAAAGAGGACCGAAAACAGGCCAAAAAAGAACCAAAAATGAGCTGAAAATGGGTCAAAAAAGGGCTGGAAAAGGGCCAAAAATGGGACATGCAGAGGCCAAAAAACAGCCGGGGGGTCGATGGGACTTTGGCAATATTCACTATATAAAACACACAGACATTTATCATCCACTTTGGGGAGACAAAAAAGTGCGTCCTTTAGTCTGAAAAATATGGTATGTTGATTAAAGGGAAAATATATATAAACAAAACATATGAAACTGGCTGTTTTGTAAGATCTCTTCAAACGGATCCCTTTCGGTCTCGTTGCTCCATAGAAATCCAGCTGAACCGTAGCAACTTCCTCAGCGAGATTACTCACTACGCAGAAACCAGCAGAGACCTTATTATGCTGGATTCGTCAGTGCTTGTGGCTGGGGTAGTCATTGGAGTAGTCCTGTTTCTATCCTGCGTGGCCATCCTGATCGGCAGCCTGCGAAAAAACCAGTGCTTTCGACATCTCCAGCTGTGGAGCGATGCCAGCTACAGTAAGAGTGTCTTCTATATTTTTTTTTTACTTTGTTTTTTTCCTAATAGGACCCTCAAAATTAGATAATGCAATAAAGGTAGTCCTTGACTCACAACTCTTCATTTAGTGATCGTTCAAAGCGCTGAAAAAAAGTGACTTATGGCCGGTTTTCACACCGTTATAGCCTCTCCATGGTCAGGGGATCAAAATTCGGATGCTTGGCAACGGACTCATATTTGTGACGGTTGCCGGGCCCTGGGGTTTGTGATCCCCTTTTGTGGCCTTCTGATAAGCGAAATCAATGGGGAAACCAGATTCACTTAACAACCATGTTTCCAACTGAACAACTGCAGTGATTGGCATAACAACCGTGGCAAGGAAGATCACAAGATGGAGCAAAACTCCCTTAGCAATGGGGAGTCAATTGTAGTCATAAGTCAAGGATTACCTGTCATATAAGATGTAAATATTTCCAAACTTCCTCTCCTTGGCCCTCTCTTCATCCTAACAGTTGCATTCCTGGATTACATCCTAAATATTTGTGATCTGGAATTTCCAAAGCTCTTTGCCTCCAATTCTTCTTTAATCCACCTTTTGGAACGGTGCTAATATTACTTTTCTTTCGCCCAGCTCCGGACTGTTTTTCCTATGGTGGCTCCGTTGGAGAGCTAAGATCCAGCTGCGCTGAAGAATTCCCACCAACATTTTACTTTAGCTCTTACATGGAGGCACTTTCCCAGGGCAACATCATACATCCAGATTCGCCACCACGGTAAATTTCTTGCAATTGTTTAATTAAAAAAGTTTTTAAACAGTTTCCCCTGTGTAGTCACATCTGCAGTCTAGGAGGTGGTGCTTATCTCTGTTTCCTAGTTGAGGGAGCCAGCATTGTCTGAAGACGTTTGCGTGGTTATATGGACAGCATGGCTATGCGCCGAGGCACATAAAACACCATTACCTTCCCACTAAAGTAGTATCAGTTTAATCCACTTACATTTGCATGATTTCGAACGGCTAATTCTTATTAATTGCCGGTGGTCTATTGAACGACTCTAACTCTTAAATTCGTATCTAACATTTGTTTAATGATCACTCAGTTTGACAATGGCTATTAACTCCATTTGCAAATCTCATTTTAACTTGGTTACTTTATCAGGCCATGTTCTGGGTTCCCACAGTACACTGAATTATCAATGAGCTAAACCATAGATTCACACAACGATGCTGCTGAAAAGGAAGCTAAAACCTAATCCATATCTATAAGCTGTACAAAAGCAGTTATTATTAGATATTTGACTCAAATTGTAAATGATGTCAGATGGAATTATCAGGAAAAAATCAAAGGGAGTTTCTTGATTCAAGGAACAGCCATGTACTAAAACCATTGACCCATATATCTCAAGCACCTTTTGTTCTCCAAACACTATTTGCTGTTGTTGTGTGCCTTCTCTGAACAATTTCCCCCAAAATTATAAGAAGTGTCCCAGAATCAGCAGCTTGATTTCCTATCAATTTCCAGATATAACACACACATACTAAAATGAAGAATAAGAAATGTAGACACATACTGTAAGTTGCCAAGAGCAACTACTATGAGATAGATGACTATACTAATCAAAAAATAAAAACTGTATGTGTATGCATACTTTATCTACTAGTTTGATGACTTCTTGGGATCAGTCCACATTTCTGAGCTTCTTAAGACACAAAAGGCCACCAGCCTGTCAGAGATGGAGGGTGTAAGACTTACTTATCACAGTCAGAGAAAAACAACTTGCAAACCCTATTTCCAAAACAAGAAATGGTCGGACATCTGGTTTCTCCATTTATAAACAGGGGACCTTTTGCAACACAAGCATAAGAACAAGTCCCTAAGGGATTGCAAACAAGATTCCATAAATAGGATTTGGTTGTGCAAAACCACAACATTGGGAATGGAGCTGAGATGTTGAGTTGAGACTGTCGTTGTTTAATTGTGTAACATTTTTATTAGCCAGGTATAATATGGTATGTTACAATCCACTGATACAGAATTGGATGGCCATTTTGGACCGATGGATATTCCCTCATCATGCTTTTCTGACTTCCCTTCAGTTAAATCAATCAATCAATCTATCTATCTATC
>JAEANM010006612.1:0-18454 GCA_017656035.1 Myanophis thanlyinensis | reverse complement strand
CTTGAATCGCACCCAAAAGGCCACAGGAAGCCAGTGCAGCTCGCGCAGGAAAGGTGTAATATGGGAGCTCCGAGGATTACCCACGCAGCCGCATTCTGCACTAACTGCAGCCTCCTGATGCTCTTCAAGGTGAGCCCCATGTAGAGAGCATTGGCATAGTCTAGACGGGAAGTCACAAGGGCAGAAGTGACTGTGTGAAGAGCACCCCGATCCAGAAAGGGCCGTAACTGGGCAATCCTACGGACCTGATAGAAGCCCCCCCTGGAGACGGTTGCAATATGTTCTTCCAATGACAGCCATACATCCAGAAGGACACCCAAGTTGCGAGCTCCCTCTGTGGGGGACAAAATTTCACCCCCCATGGCCAGCGATAGAGTAAGCTGGCTGTACCTGGGCGTAGGAAAGCACAGCAACTTGGTCTTGGCTGGGTTGAGCTGGAGCCTGTTATGACCCATCCAGCTCCGCACGGCCTCCAGGCAAGTCAGTGGTGATTGGGCTCTTTGATATGTGGGATACTGCAAAGGTTGGTACTTTCTTATTTAACATCTACATGAGACCACTAAATGTGCAAAAGACCATGGAATGTATATCTTCACCCCTGACAAATTAATTGATGCTGTAAACATCCTATTCTGGTGCCTTGGAACTTTAAAATTCTGAATGAAGAGCAACAGGTTGCAATTGAACCCTGAAAGGCTGACTGATTTTGGTTTAGGAGACTTTACCTTATTTATAATTGTTTAAGTTGCAATGCCCCAGACTCTGTGCAATCTGGGGGTCCTCCTAGAGCAGGAGTATCAAACTTGTGATGACACATGGTCATCACATGATGTATCACAATTTTTTCCCCCTTCACTAAAATAGGGATAGGTGTGGCCAGCACTTGTGATGCTTCCAGCCCATTGGCCACAGGTTTGACACCACTGTCCTAGAGTTACAACTCCTACTCAAGGATCAGGTAGTAGTCATGGTTAGAAGGCTCTTTGCATAATTGTGTACTTTGTGCCAGTTGCTCCCATTCCTGGATCAAGGCACTCTACTCTGAATCACTCATGTCCTGGACACCCCCAGTTGGGACTACTGCAATGCATTCTGCATGGAACTTCCCTTCAAGAGTATCCAAGCAATTAGGTATGCATTTGGTAGAGTCTTAATTCATACATTGTAATACCTCTTCTGCACAGAACTGCACTGAATATCTATTTGTTTCTGGGTTTAATTCAAAGTGCTGGTGTTGACCTTTAAAATACTAAGTAGCATGGAACCAGGTAATCTCTGATTTCATTCACTTATTCTACCAGATCTAACAGAATGGGCATGTTATGGGTTGGTAGGCCTTAGTCTGCAGGCCTTTTCTGCTGTCCCCCCACCCCTAAAATCTTCTCCCTATCCCCTCCCATGTCCCCCTAAAATCTTCTCCCTACCCCTCCCATTATTTCTAGGTTGCCAAGATCCTTTAAGACCCAGTTATACTGGAAGCAACTAAACTAGTGATATATTTCATTATTAGTAACATCTCTTCATCTGTTAATTTTGTTTTAACCATTTCATAGTTTTTAATGCTTTATTATTTGTTAATAATTATTTTATATTTACTGTTTTAGTTTTGTAGTATTCTGGCCATGAATCACTTACTTGTGAGATGGGCAGGTATATAACTATATATAAGTAAAAATATAACCCAACTCTAATGTTAAGGATTAAAATAAATGCTTGCTTCATTCTATATTGCATACTCAACCATTACATCCACCCAAGGAAAACAGGTACACACCATTATCCAATTCTTACTTGCCAGTTCTTACTCTTTCAGGAAAACCACAGTGCTACAATGGTTGCCACTAATTATCCACAGCTGCTTATGCCATGGAGAGTGTGCCTCACTCAAGTATTTGATCTAATTCCATTTAGTGGAAGCCTAAAACCTGGTCCCAAGTTTTAAATTGTATTACTTAGAAAATAAGAAGATACTGTATTCTCCTTATTAGTAATTTTCAGGACTGATGCAGGTTTTGTTGACTAATTTAGATGATTAGGTTGAATGAAGATTTTCTGTCCGACCAATTAACATTTATATATGTTGATTCTATTATGTCCTGTCTCAAGTGTAAAAAAAAAAAGTAGCTGAGTTTCAAGGTTGGCTGGAATGAAATAGCTCACAATCCTTGAAGAAGTGTAAATTTCTATGAACTTCTTTCACTTATAAAGTTACAGAGAGTTGCAGATACACACAGTTGTCTATTTTATAGCTACATTATTGCTCATCTAACTTATGACAGTGAGAAAGGTAGTAGCAAATGTAAATAGCCAATAACAAATAACAATAACATAATAGAAAATGACAATACAGAATTCTGAAATATACTCATCCTCTTAAGGGTACTTCTCATTAGTTTACAGATTGGAAAGGCCTTGAAATTATTTTTGTTTATTCATAATAGTAGTATGGATTTTAGACAATTCAACATTTGTAACACTTCAGTCAAGCATTTTCTATGATCCCTGAGAATCAAACAATTGACAAATGTCTATTTTGCTAAAAAAAAAAAAAAGCAGATTCAGAGGCATTGGTATTTGTTTACTCTTTATGTTGAAGCCTTTAAATTCCTTTGCTTTTAACTATATGTTGTCTAGTATTATCTAAGCACTTAATTTGCCAATGAATTTTGGGTGAGCTCTCAGGTTAATTGAATTTCATTTGTTTTCCATTTTTCATATTCATTTACAGAATTATTTTGCTTCATTGTAGTGCATAGGACATATTTTCAGCATAAATTTCCTGTTCATTGTTGTTTCATTCACATGGGGAGATTCCCACCAACAGATTTTCCACTTGATGAAGCACTCAATCTAAAGTCTTATTCCATATCTTATGCAAAGTAATCTTGAGCACCAGAGTTCAATTTTAACAATGTCTTACAGATGCATGCCATCCACAGTTGTTGGATTTGATATTACCAAGATCTTCAAGCATATGTCTGTGCTGTTTTCTTCAATGCACAAAGTGCTAATGAAAATAAATAATTTGTTTATTTCTATTTCTGTTTCAGATTTATACCCTAGAGATCAGAGAGTAGTATATGGACATGAGGTTTTCCAAGAATCTACAATCAAGCAGGAAAAAAACTGTTTCCTTTTTCTTCAGACTATGTTGGCAAACATTAATTTACTCAATTATCCAGGGTAAGCCTTCTACAAGTCTTATTGTAAAGAAGACATGTAAATGTTGCTTCTAAACATTTCTGTTCATATTAGACTACAAACATCTCTAAAGGAAAAAAATATGTGTGAGTTTCACTGTAATGTTTGATTTCAAACAATGCTTGATGACAGCTAATCTCACTTGTTTTTTCAATGGAAACAGCAAAATTCTACTCTAAGTTGTCATAGTTTAAGGCATAACATTATCAAATGTATCTGTGGATCAGCTTCAATCAGGGATTGTTGCAGCTGCTTTGACTGATTACATAAACACATCTGAAGAAGAAAGGAATATTCTCTGCAATTTTAAAGAAAGCATACATATTATTCCAACGTTCCCTGGCAGAATTAAAAGTACATTTGTAACTCAGCATCAGTAGCAGAAGATCTATCAATAGATAGGAAAGGAAACCCAATTTGGATGGAGACCATATTATACCTTCCCCTTTTCTCATACCATAATCCACTCCTTTTCCTTCATCACAGATACCAACAACTACTGCTAAGCATACTTAGTCCGTATGCTCTGCATACATTCTGTATATTCTCTTGGATAAATGAGTCAAATTCAACAAGAAAAATGAACTTAACACAAGGCAATCAAGGAAGATCAGGATGATTCCAACTCCATACAAAGGGCTAAATTTCCAAGTTTAAAATAAAGCTGCATGTTTTCTTGCATTGCCTTAAATTATATTTGTATGAGTCCCCAATTGTTTTTGAGTTTTACTATTTGTGCTATAATTAGTTACCGTTCATTTATATTGTTTTATCCTGTGACTTGCAAGGAAAGATTTTCAAATAAGTGGAAAACACAGAATTGTTATATGCAGCTAGTGCTTTAGAAGAGATAAATTCAATTCAAAATGACTCTGCAGGTTAGGGAAAAATAGGCTTCAAATATAAAAAAAATTAGCAAAGAAAAATATAAACATATTCACTTATAAAACCAAAATGTAATGTACATGGCAAGAAATATCCAGCTTGGCAATAGTACATGTGGAAAAGATCTTAGAATAATAGCTGATTGTCATCTGAGCATTAATTAGCAGTAGAATAGAATTTCAAAGACAAAATGTTCTTTTAGGCTGCATCATCAGAAGTATACTTCTAAATCATAAAAACCAGCAGTTCCGTGCATATTGCTTTGATCTATTCCACCTTCAGTATTCTCTCCAATTATGGGCACCAAATTTTTGAAGGAGAAAGTGGAACATATTCTGAAAAACAGTGATAAGAATAATCAGGAGACAATACACTAAGACCTAAGAAGAGAGGTGGAAAGAATTAGAATGTTTGGCTTTGACAAAATAAGCCAATATGATTATATTTTCAAATAACTGAAAGGATAATACATGGAATATGGCCAGAATGTGTTCATTACTAGAATATATTCAATGCAAAAATGGGAAAATGCAATTAAATTATAGGGAGGCAATGTTGGGAAAAAATTCTAAATATAAAGAACATTTCAATATTTAACCAATTATCCAGAAAGGCAGTGGGCTCTTCTTGGGCTCTTCTCTGCCATAGTTACCCAAGTAGAGACAAGACACTCATTTCTGGGGATGTTTTAATTTGGATTCCAGAAGATTGGACAATCACCCCCAAGACAGCTTCTGTGTAAAAATATTTCCATAATTCAATAAGACACATTTAGCTTCCCATGTAAGTTGGCTCTAAGGCAAAACATTACTGAAATTTGGGGGTATTTTTTTTCAAAATAATATCCTGTGTCATATAGATCAACATCTCTTTTGGATCTTCCAAAATATTATTCTCTATTAGAAAACAGTCTATCTTATAATATATTACAGGAAGAATGGGGATAATTTTTACCAAAATTAAAAACTGAGGAACACTGATTTGTACAAGTCACTTTCTAGACAGAATATCATCCTGCCAACATCGTCAGTAAATTCTTTTTTTATATATCTCGCTTCCTTCATAATAACCATGTCTAGTTCACAGACATAGTTGGACATTATTGATAATACTGTGAACTAGATATACAATAGAATACTTTGTCCTTTATATTTCCATTAAACAACAACAACACCCAGTGACTGGATTCAGGAATACATGAGTGGTAATGCCTGAGAAATAAGATGTTGAAGTGAGATGTTATTATGCAAATACACAGGAGAACAAAATTAATGTTACTCAATCAACCTTCATTTACATTTCATAACTTTAAATTCATAAACTTAATATTCATGTAAATTTTAATTACTTTCAAGTCAGATAAAAGTGAAAAAGACAATCCCTGCACACTTCTAATGAACCAGCAAGTTGTTCAAATAACTGAGCAAGATTAGCTAAGTCTGCCAGAATTTAGAATAATTCATGCATTGCTGGTAGACTTTCCACAATGTTCAGATCACTTCCACAAATACTAGTGCCTTAATTATCTAATTAAATAGGATAGTCATTCCAATTATAAATCTGATATTTGCCCTAGGAGCATAATTTCTCTTCCCCACTTTTTAAAAAAAATAATAAAAAAAGCCTTTGAAAAATACTTTTGACTTTTGTATGGCTGGGTCCCAAACCGAATAATTTTACTCGGTAATTAAGTCTTACAGAGTGAACTTGGCCTTCATTAATGGCTTTAAATCTAATATTTCATATAGTCATAGTTGGGCAGAAAGGCCAAATGAGAGCATGTCTAGGCTCACTAATGTACACATCATTCAATGCTAGCTGTATTACCTTGAACAAATTAATATCGCAAAATAGTCCAATATAATTCAGGTTATTATGAGCAGAAAAGAAATTGTAATATAAATCCAATAAGATACAAAATTTGTGTCTTCCAATTTTCTAGAGAAGATTAAGGAGCCATGGGTGGGAAGAAGTATTTTATCCTTCAGCATGCTCTTAAATTAGAAGAAGAAAACTATTGGATGAAATCCTACAAATGTGCACATAGAATTCAAAAGCTATTGCTTATTTTGGAAAATTGGATACTGAAGAATCAGAGTATTGTCATTTTATCCAATAATTTAATCATGGTACCAATTTTATGCTGTAGGAGTAACATAAGAAATGGCTGGAAAGGTAAATTTGATATAGACTGTATTTGCCATGGAGCAAGCAGAATATGTAGTTTCCTTATAATAGTTTGAAAACATTTATATTTCTAAAACAGTATTTCTATAACTCAGTATTGTTTTAATAGCTGTCATTGTGTTTAGAGAAGCTTACCCGTATTTATTGGTGTATAACTTACACTTTTTTTTCTTGATAAGAATGTGGAAATTGCATGTGCGCGTTATACACCGATAAATACGGTAGTTTTTTCCTGAAACTTCTCTCTTAAAATTAAGGTGCGTGTTATACGCCAGTGCGCATTATACACCGATAAATATGGTACTTAGTATTTTAAGTTTGAATGCAACTCTTAAGCCTAGTGTAGGCTCCATCACTGCATATCAGGGAACATATACGTATATTATTTGGGAACAATTGCATAGATGTTCCATTTATGTTTCTGCAAATGCTAATATACTAGGGGGCACTCAAACAGCAAAGCACAGAATAGAAAGTCATATCAACCAATCAGCGCATAGGATACACAACTTGTTGGAATTTGGGAAGTTTATGCATTGACCTATCAGCAACCAACTGCAACTTCAACTGCTTACCCACCAAACTCTTCACAGTTTATGTGGCAATGCTTATACACCATTGTGAGTGTCATGCCCCAGCATATAATCTTTATATGTTTTTGCTCTCTAGCCCAATCTAATGGCCAGAGTGACAAAATACCAAGTATATTGTTTCAAACTGTCCCCACCCCATTACTCATCAGCCCACACCCTCAAAAGAAGTGCATGTGGGGATGCCAGACTCCATTTCCTTTAGCATTTGGAGAAGGCAGAAGCACAAAGAAGAATCCATCTTAATATGTGACACATGATCATTCAAGGACAAATCCACATCCTACGCACAGAGCATTGCTGGTGAGATTTAAATTGATTGTATTCATTAATTGTTATGTTCAGCAGTAACTTAATATGGTCTATCCTGTATTTGAGTCTCATAGTATGTATTTCTATTTTCCCTAGTTTCACCTTATCCTGTTCTTTCAATAAAGCCATTCTGATCTCCACATATGGTCCGTTTTATTGGAGGATAGATGGGTTTAGCTGCATGTCAAGTGGCACACAGACTAACATGTAGTGAAGACAGAATAGTGAGCAACTGTATTTCAAGATTAGATGAAGTTAAATTGATAAATCCAAGGCACAGACAAACATGGGAATTTATCTGATTGAACTAGTCTGGTTGGCCCAAAGGTGAATAAAGTGAGCAGATTTACTTCCAATCCCAATATTATATTCCCAGCCCCCTCCATGGTATTTTTTTCTAATAAAGAAGCAAATAAGATATTATTGTGTTAAACTCCATCTAGGTTTTGTCAAAGCATATGCATATAGAATGGGCAACATGGTGTCTCAGTGGTTAAAACATTGCCTTGTTGACTGGAAAGTTGGAAGCCTGGGTTCAAAATATCACCCCATGTGATGGGATGAACTTGCACAATCTGGGCCTCCTCCCCCTTTAAAAAAATAAACATGAAAAAATGGTTAGGTGTGTCTGAATATTCAACTGAGCAATGGCTTTTTCACTTCTCCATCTTTTCTTTCCAAACTTTAATATCCAACATAATGCTGTTTGCTGCTGTTTCGTTTAGTACATTTGTTTATCCATTTTGAAATATGCACATGGTATGCATACTAGAAAAAATAATAAAATTGAAATAAAAATATATGAAATCACATCAGAAGTGCTTTTAATATGGATGTGTTTTATGCACATACATAAAATTGTGTAAAAATCCTCTGACCTCATTCAAGGGCCAAATCTTGAGCTCTAGGAATTATCCAGTCTGGTGCAAGTTATCCGGAGGTAGCCAGTTATCCAGAGGTAGCCTAATGTGATTTGATGTTTCATTGGAGATTGAAATTTAGGAGGAACAAAGCTCAAAACTCTGAATTTCTAACACCAAAAGACAAAAATTGTTAAGGATAGTCCCCCATTAGGAGAACGAATATGAAGTGAAGCATTGTGAGAGTGTTGTGGTAGAATACACAAACCAGAATACAGAGACACTGAGTAGAAAAATAGGCTTTACTTCCGTGGAAATAGAGGTATGCAAAGTCCATCAATCAATCCAAATTCATACACAGTAAAGTCAGTCAGTCATCAAACAGTTCAGTTCAGGGATAATCAATAATCAAAGTCTAGTAACAAATATACAGTTTGGTAACAGTTTGCAAACAGTAGCAAAAACTCACAGTAAAAACCACACTTTCTAACTCCTCAGAATAACAGTAACCAGCATCTACCAGTGATTCTGGCTATATCTTATGACCACTTGAGGAAGCAGCAGCCAATCACACTTTCTTAAACTTATAGTATTATTTAAAGTAACCTGGTTTATATATTGTCAACCCAACTGTTAGTATTTACATTCCTAACAAAAATGATACTAACCTTCTAGTACTTTGTCATGACAGGGTGTTGTACCTTTCTGGTTTTTTAGCATGATGGGATGATATTTCCACCCTTTTAATAAATAAATACCCACTCAATTAAGTCTTTTAAACTGTTAGTTTGAAATGGAATCAAATACATTGTGTCACATTAATATGGAATTCTGCTTCAGATAGATAAAATGGAACATCTGATGGAAATGAAATGTATATTCATAAGAAGCTGTGTCTTATTTGACTGGAATAGAATACTTGTCAGGGGCTACAACAGATGCATAAGCACAACATACACCTCTTTTTCTTAAAAACAAATCAGCTGCTAAACTAAGCCACCTGTTTAACCCATTTTGGAAAACAGATTCTTGCAAACACTGAAGCTGGAGAGGCTGGGTAACAATAAGAGATATGTAATAGAGAATGGCAAAAGAAGCAATGTCTCTCAACCATTTCCCACACAATACTATGCTTGGGTTATTAGATGGTAATGAGATTACTAAAAAATTTTCTGATGAGAAAGCAGACTTATGATACATTAACCCCCTTCCCCCATTCCACTCTTTTCATCATTCCATCAGGGCCTGCATGTGATGCATCCAGCCCGCAGGCCACCAGTGTGACACCCCTATTTTATGCTAACAGCTTTAGCTAATATGGAAGCACAGTAAAGTCAGTGACCTAATAATTTGTTACTTGCTTCAAAATATTTAGGTGTATTCACATCATATACATAGAATACTAGCTATTTTAATGTAGATGTATATGTGAAGGTAAAGATAGAGATGGAGGTGGAGAGAGATTGATTAATAGATGTAGATGAGATGAGAGTAATTTGGTGTAATAGTTAAGGCACCAGGCCAGAAATCAGGAGACTGAATTCTAGTCCCACACAAAACCAGATGTGTAACTTTGGACCAGGCACATTCTCTATGTGCGCTATAAATTCTCTATATGCATTCTCTATATGCGCTAAAAAGAAAACAATGGCAAAGCATTGTGGGGGGGAACCTTGTCAAGAAAATGAGAATCAGAGATGATTGAATAGAAAATAGATGGATAGAAAGCGAGAGAGGGACAAATAGAAGCATTAATCCCTGATTATTTCTCTTCCAATAATTATTGTTGAGCAAATTATCATAAATTGAAATGTATTTGATTTGCTTATCCCAAAGAGGATAGACTTTCAAAACATATTGTAAGGGAAAAACAATTTTCTTTACCTGATTTTACCCACTTTAATTCCCAGTGGCACTAACACTCTCATTTATATTTATAATGTAACAAAACGTACCATCTGTCATGATAGCTGTGGGAAGCCAGATTACAATACAGAATAATATGATTCATTTTTAATAGAAATCACTACTGGTTAATTATAATATGAAGTGTCTTTTGGAATTGGAGCAATTATTTCACTGGCATTTTTGAAGCTAGTAAGTCCTGCAGGCTTGTATTCTCTTTTGTCACCTCCAGCTTTATTGAAAATAGCACAGGGTGATACAAAATTAGCTTCCCCCTCCTAGTTTTGAAGCATAGTTTTTGATTTCTCCGAGTGAGTGGTAATTTCCATGTAAACCATTCACACTTGGGTGACTTCATTGACTTTCACTGTATTTTCTGCTCTCACAGAGGATGGGATCTCAAGTGTAAGTATTCAGCCATGATGGCTTCCTTTTCCACCCACTCTGTATTTCTTCTATTGTTTTCCTGATACCTTTGAGAGGTGAACCCTGACTCCTTTTTCTTGCAAAACATGACAACAGAACAACTGTCCCTTTCTCTTCACATACCAGGAGCAGCAGGGGAGTGGGGAAAATCTAATTTATTCTGCCCCGTTGTAATTGCAAGAGCTAATACATGAATAGCATAGGTAGAAATAAATCAAGCAGAAATCTAAGGACATTTCTTCCTGGCACAGAAATGAAACTTTCTACTTCACTGTCCCTGCTGTTGGTGTGGCAATGAGTTCTTCGTGACAAAGATATCATAAGGTTGTAGCAGAAATGGCTTATTTGCAACATCACTGTAAAATATCATTATGCAATAGGATATGTATCATTCTATTTGAGAGCTCTTTCTTTCACAACTAAAATCATTATATCCCTGGAATGTTTTGATCTAACGTAGATAATTGCTTTAATATTTACAGAAAAAAATCTCTACTTTTTTTTGTAAAGCTGGGCTACGATGGAAATATCACAGGAAAATATTTTGAATCTAGGAAGATTTTTCTCTCTCTCATTTTTAAGAAATCCTCATTCATTCATTCATTCATTCAAATTTGCTACAGCTGTCCAACTCCAATGGAGTCTGGGTGATATACAAAACTAAAAGCACATAAACCAGATTAAAAAAAAAACCCAAAAACACATAAAACCACAAAGATAGTCCAAACTAAAATGATCTCATGAACAACATAAATCAAACTACATAAGAGCCCGAGACACACAACAATACATTGATACATTATCACCAAGCCTAGGACAAAAGCCAGGTTTTCAGAAGTTTTCAGGACACTGTCCTAGAGGGTACAGAGTGTAACAAACACACTTCCTCCATGCCACCAGTTAACACTGTTTAATAGAAGGGATCTGGAGCAAACATACCCACTTGACCAGAATGTACCGGGTGAGTAGAAACAATTGGAGTTAAGCAGTCCACCAGTTATCCAGAATCTATTCCATTCAAGGCATAGGTACGAATCAGTACTTGAATCACATTCAGAAGCCAAATGATAATCAGTGTAGCTCATGCAACAGTGTACAAAAAGGTACATCAAAAGACACCTGTTACAGCTCAGTCCATGGCATTTTGAACCAGCTCTACTTTCCATGTGGTCCTCAAGGGCACCTCATTTAGAGTGCATTACAATAATCCAGTCATGAGGTGGTTATGAGTACCTGTCTGAAGATTCTCCCCCCAGGTTGCCTTAATTACCCAAGAAAGTCCAGGATCCTCACTCCAGCCACCCCATCCCTGTCCAAGAAGTGGCTGGATCACCTTAAACAGAATTTTCAATAGCTACGGTATCTAATGCATTATGGACAGAAATAGCAATGTTTTGCCACAATGATGATATGGACTCTTACTCATATTATGTAGCTATTTACAACTATCAGAGCCAGTTTGATCTAGTGATAGAGATTCAAGGCTAAAAACTGGTAGGATCTGAATTTAGTTCTGTCTTAGGCATGAAAGCTTGTTAGGTGGCTTTGGGCTACTCATTCTATCAGCCCAACTCACAGGTTTGTTGTTGTTTGGAAAATAGAAGGAGGAAGATACATTAAGTATGTTTGCCTCCTTGAGTTATTTATAAAATTAATAAAGGTGGGAAGTAATTAAATAGAGTCATGGTGACATAGTGATTAGAATGCAGTACTGCAGGCTAACTCAATGGTTACTCCAGGAGTTTAATTCTGAGCAGCTCAAAGTTGATTCAGCCTCCTATCCTTCCAAGGTCAGTAAAATGAGGACTCAGATTGTTGGGGGCAATATGATGACTTTGTAAACTGCTTAGAAAATGCTATAAAGCACTGTGAAGTGGTATATAAGTCTAAGTAAAAAGTAAATAAAATATTTTAGTAGTGTGTTAGACAAGTAAACAAACAATCCATTAGATGAATTTGAAATTCTTGGTTCTTTCATTATTCAACATTCAGTTGTGATTTTTCTTTGCCTGCTACAAGAGTTGATGACTTCAGGCAAATGCCAAATAACGCCCTTGCCAGCAGATGGGGCTTCAGTAAAAACTGGTCCTTTTCATTATCTGTCAATCTTTTCTCATATTTGGTTACCTTAGTTTTCCCATATCATTAATAAACATGGTAATTAACTATGTAGCTAGCATGTTAATTGAAGAATTTGTAGTTCAGTGATTAAATTTGATGTTCTTGGGCTGACAATGACAGTATTATGAAATATCCAAATCAAGTTCAAAACCTTGCTTTATTTTCAGCATGAAGTGAATATCTTGGTATTCACTTAATTTGATATTAATGACCATACTTTGTTCTTTTAAATACAAGTTTACTTTTTTAGTTATTCTAATATGATAATTAGTTGAAGCTAAGCTGGGATCATCCATATAGGATAATTTGTGTATGTTTTAATAAGGAAGAAAAAGGTTTTCCAAACTCACAATTACATATGATAAGATGTAATTAAGAGGTTCTTAGTGCTCCCTGAGCTTGGTTGTTTTCTTGAAGATGTTTCATTATCCAAACTAGGTAACACCATCAGTGCTAATAAGGAAGCACTAAGGAAGTGTAGGCACTTAGATTCTGTGATAACTAGACATCTTCCTCTTTGTAATTTCATTGACAGCTTAATTGGGTCTAGGTAGTATCAATAGACCAACCATGAGCCATATTAAGCCATAAACAGTGAAAGATGTGCTACTTTTTTGACACTACAATGGCCAACGATTACAAAGATTATACAATATCTTATAAAACTGGTACAATAGTTAAGTTTTGATTGAATTTATCTAAGTTATATCAAATAAGAATTTCTATAATACAAGTTCTGGAACAAGACATATGTTTCTTAAACAACTTACTACAATAAATGTGATTTCCTTTATATATGTTTGATTAATCTTAATTTGTCAAATGTCTTGAACAATAGCATAGCTTTCATTTTGCATCTTAAAATACATTTATGGAAGGAAGACGGTTACCAAAGCCTCTTAGAGAATAGGAATAAAAGGATTTAATTTATTCAATTGAAAAGAACTATCTTCAACCACGCTTCCTAAAATTTGATGCATTCAACCATAATATTTATGCAATCAGTTATAACTTTTCTCTATGTTTAGTTGAATGGCTTGAATGTAGTCATATTCATATTAGACTTGATAAAATTAATATGATTTCAATTACTCTTGGATACATTTTAGTTTACAGTGGGGTTAGCTGTCTATGTATATTCTAGTGGCTTGACCTGTCAGTGTTGGTGGGGATGGACTTGAAGATTATTTGGTTAGATCCAACCAAAGAACCTCCATGACCACTTCCACCAATACTGACAGGCAAACCACTAGAATTAGTTGAAGAATTAGTTGAATGGAGAGCAAATCTTATGCCATACTACCAGTGGTGGAATCCAACCGGTTTTGCTACCAGTTCAGTGCACGCACATTTTGCTTCTTAACTGCTTGTTTTTGCTTACCGGGGGTTGCCTGGGTGATTGGGAAGGTATGGAGTTGTGCAGAACAGCTGTTCTGCACAATTCAGGTAAGTAAAAAAAGGAAAAAAAATGAAGGAGATATAAGAGAGAAAAGAGCAGAAGTAGGTGGGGGCCCTTAACATTGTCAGGGGCAGGTGGGCGGGACCAAACATCGCCGCTGCTACTGGATTGGCGGAACCGGTGCTACCAGGTTGCATTTCACCACTGCTTACTACCACTGATGATATTACCTAGTTTGGGTAATGAAATGTCTGCAAGAAAACAAGTGCCAAAGACCCCTCATTTCAACCCTGAGCTACAAATATTCTCCTTTATTAGTATTAATGTTGTAAATCTATGTACATTTATTTGAGTAAATCCCCAGAAATACACATCAGATTTGAAATTCCATGGTTACGTTATGTTTGAAACCAAACATAAAATTAGATATCTCCAGTATAGCAGTAGGTTGTGAAACTGGGAGAAGTGACAAAACTGAAGTTCATCCTGTTTTAGCAAAGCACTGTCTTAAAAATATACTTAGGACTGGCATTGTCCTTCTCTGCCTTTTACATTTCCAACAATTTGTTTGGCATAATCTCTTTCTCTGATGTTGGCACCAAAGTCATTATCATCAACACAGCAACTGGGCTATTTATAATGCCATTAACAGGAAAGCTTTGTGAGGACATACCAATTTATTCTCCTCCCTTTTATCTCTTCTTCCACTTTTCTATGCACTTGCTTAAGAATATTTTTCACCCCAAAGGACCTTTTCTTGTATTTAGAAAGACTCAAAGGGAGCAACATGGTTTCCTGAATTAGTCATGAATGACAAGGTTTAGCTGCTAAAAGAATATTTCTCACCCAGAGAGATCAAAGTGCTAGCCTTAAAGCCATGCATTGTTCTCATGGTAAACATTGTCTTCATGGATATATGATTTATACAGAAGTGTTGTATATTATATATTATATTGTGTTATATGTTACATGCTGTTGATCTAACACTGTGGTACAGGGGTGAACATTTTAAGCAGAGACTGAAGGTTGGATGCATATCCCAATTCAAACAGAAAACCCATTGGTTTATTTCAAACAAAGATTTGTTAATATAATAAAATGAGTGAAGAAAAATAGGTATACTGTGACAATTTCTTGGATATGCATACTTCTCAGATCCCCAATCATTACATCCTTTCTTCTCATTTATGCGACCCCCACCTCCAAAAACCTCCTGTTTCAAACTTGTCATATCAGGAAGGAGTACCTAATGACCTTATTGAACTTGAAAACAACTAAGCACCTAGACTAAATTTAGATTTTAAACCCAAATATATCATCTACCCCACCCAAATTATCTACTTAACTATCAAATGGAAGAAAGTAGTATCTTCCACATTGTTGTTATGAAAGTCACACAAACATATCCTGGAATCAAATTCCACTCAAAACAACTTTTTTTTAAAATTTATTTTAAAATATTATGCTGTTCTTGTGTCCAAGAACAGCTGGATTATCACCTCATTGGCAGGTTCCATTTGGAATGGAAATACTTTCATCCTTTAGTACCTTAGACATTAAAATTTATGTCCACTGTTGTTCTGTTTATTCTTAATTGGCCCATAGAATGAATCCCTTTTAAATTTAGTCACTCTACTGTGGATTCTTGTGGAGTTACTGTTTTAGGTTTTCTCTTCAAAGTTTCTCCTATCAAGTGATTAGGGAATTTCATGTAAAAAGTTACTTAACTAAATTCTTCAATTTTCTACACAGTATGCCAGTTATTTAATATACAGGTGCATATAATCTTGTTTCTTAATCCTTTAGCTTTTAAAAATTCAGTTCAAGAATTGACATCACAGGGAAGAGTGTATGCAAAGTGCTGTGATTTTCTTAAATCAATGGTGGCTTATAAAAGTAGCCTGAATGACTTGTTTATTCTAAAATTGGTTTTCAAATGATTGACAACAATGATCTTCTTTGTAATTTAGAAAAGAAAATTAAAGCCTGACAAACTGATGGCAGCCTTATCACAAACCAAGTATGAAAGCATTCTTTATTACAATCTCATTTGCAAATGTTACTTACTGATAAATACCATAAAGTAGATGGCAAATTTCAAGTAGCACAGATAGGTAAGTAAATAGTAGGTAGGTAGACAGTTGATAGATATACTTTGTCTTCATGCTACAGAACAGTTTGTGTGTTGATTGAAAATCTAGATAACTCTTGCATTTAAGTTAATGTAACTTTCAAGCATGAGCAAACCTGCAAAATCTCTGACCTATGAGCCCATATAATGCTGCTGTGATTTCACATGATGGATCTTCCTCCAGATCCTCTCTAGTTCCTGACCAGGAATCTATCATTCCATGATGCATAACTTCTCTAAAGTTTTACTTCCCTCTCTCTTTTCTTTTGGGAAAGGCAAAATGCCTGTGTTTCTCTGTGCATTTATGTATATATCAGTGGTAAAATGCAGCCTGCTCACACCGGTTCTGCCAATCCAGTGACAATAGCATTTGGCCCTGCCCAGCCCCCCCTGATGACATTTGGCCCTTCCCACCTGCCTCTGCTCTTTCTTCTTCTATATCCCCTTCAGTTTTTTTTTTTTTGTTTTTTTTTTTACTCATCTAAAGCTTTCTGCGCACCTCCACAGCCTTCCCAATCACCTCTGGTAAGCAAAAAAATCACCTCCAGCTGACACTGGGAAGCAAAAATAAGTAGTTTAGAAGCTGCATAGCAGCGCAGATGGCATGCATGTGTGTGCACACTGAACAGGTAGCAAAACTGTTTGGATTTCACCCATTGGTATATATGGAAGAATGCATCTTTATGAACCAGGAATATGTGGCTCTTGATGAGAAAGTCCCAATAGCAAGTCACACCAATTTTGGAATGCAATTCTATTCAAATTGTCAGAAAAGGTTTACAAGCAACAGGCAAGGCATTGTAAATCAGGGAGGTAGAAGTGAAGGACAAATAACTATTTTTTATTATTCAAATCCACAAATTTCTGATTAAAATATCCATAAAGATTTTATCTTTAAATTGAGTTTTTAAAAAATATTTATAAATTCATCCTTATTTTAAAAAAAGGTGGGGGGGGGAATCCTTCAGCATGGCCCTGTTGTTTGGGGTGATTTTGCTTTGCCTTTGTTTGGAGGGAACAAAGTTACATTTGAGTTTTATTTAGCCAAAGCTGCCCACTGCTTTGTTACCGGATCAAGGGTTACCCTCTCCTTCTTGTTTCCTCTCACTTTCAGATCCATGATAAAGCAAATTGAAGACACCATTGGCAAGTAATTGATATTGCAGGTTATGGAGTATCATTATTATTATTTTCTTTTATTAAGAAAGAGTGGAGTTGTTATCAAATTGTTCCAAAAGGATGGCAAGACTAACAAAACAAATGGAAAGAATTAGAGAAAAGCTTACTTCCCAGAACATTTATAAAGTGTGGTATCATAAGTAGTCAAAATACTTTTAAAAATGGAGCCAAGGACCAGCTCATTGTTAGATCACTGATGCAAGGCTAATTATCCCAAATGAAAAGGTGAAGTTAATGGAACCCATTTGATATTCCTATATTCATAGCCTTTAAAACATGGTAGCAGTTTGAGGATGCTTGTTTGACTTTTGCTCCCATTTAAAATGTATTAGATTCAATTGCAATGAGTAAAGGTAAAAGTCATTAATTTTAAGTGGAAGTCCAGACCCTATAATCAGGAGGTTAATTGTCCTGGTTTTATTTGTCTTCTATCCTTCAAATATTATCTGGTATTGACATTTTTAAATATAAGTTAGAAGTTTTCAGTTCTCTAAATTAATTAATTGTAAAAGTCACTGGCAGTATTGCCTTTAACTCTTAAAATAGCCATTACCTCTAATATACTCAACAATTAATGGGTGTTTTAAAAGTAAAGTGCATGATTGAGCAATGAACATTTAGGAGCTCCTTAAAACAGGAAGTTTAAAATATAGTGAAACATTTCCTATATATTAAATATTTCCACATTAATCTCTAAATATTGGTGATCTACTTACATAATTATTAGATGAATCATATTTCCATGATGGGACTTTATTTAATGTATTTATTGTGTTAAGATTCTACTTTTTTGTTTTGACTAAGAGTCTTAAAGGAATAACAAATCCAGAAATAAACAAAAGTAATATTCTATTTTCCATTCCAAAGCAATTTATTCAAGATTACTAACAAATGTCATTCAAAGCATTCCAAACCAGCTTCTGTATCTTCAGGTCCATCACATTAGGCTTCCCAAATTTGGATCAGTTCCTCATTCCACCATTGTCCAGAAACCATAGTACATATTCCATCATAATTATTCTCACCTAAAACCAAAGGCATCACCTATGCTTTTGGCATTGGTCTATTTAGGCTCCCCTGGTTGGGTGCTTAGAGGTAAAACTGTCTTTATTATTTTGCAAGAAAGTTGGCCAAAATAATATTATAATTGATCTCTTACCAATTTTAAAATAAAATTCTGTCTCTTCATAAACAGCAAAATTTCTGTAGATGATGGCAAATTTGTAACAAAATTAACTCTATCTATCTATCTATCTAT
>JAEANM010006611.1:0-18455 GCA_017656035.1 Myanophis thanlyinensis | reverse complement strand
GTTTATAAATGATGAACATGTTGTTGCTAAAATGTATTGCAAAGCGTGCGCGCACCGAGCCAATAGCAAAACCAGTTTAATTTTACCACTGCCTCAGACTCACAGTAATTTATGTCTTCATATATTTCTGGAAAATATGAAGTGATTCCAGAAGCTGGAGATTAGTTTTAGGTCACTGGAAAAACATTAAAAAAGGTTAACAGATGATTTCCTCATCCCATCCCCACCCCTGAGACATTAAATAAAAAAAAAACCCGTATCATTAAGAGGTTGTTAATATCTGTCTAGCTTTTCAGTTAAAAATAATAATTACAAGTGCTTGAGTTGATAAAACAGAATAGTTATTGATCATCCCTCACATAACAAATCTGACTGTAATTTATTTTTTAAAACAAGCAAGTTCAATGTCATGGATTGGGTCTTCTCAGCTATAGATGTATCTTGCAGATGAGCTGTGCTTCAGTTCTTACAACCCTAAAGTTAACATTGAGAGCTAAAAGTATTTACTGAAACTTGTCATCAGAAAATTGTGAATAGTTTCTCTGAACTTGAGGGGTAGAAAAAAATCTCCCTCAAAGATCATGTCCTTAAACAATGGCTACCTGGGTCAGGAGATTCTCCATGCTCTTCTTTCTAGTCCAGCAAGCTGCAATGGCTAGCTTGTATTAGTTTGAAGATTTAGATCAGGCATTTCAAACTCAGAGTCCCCCAAGGGCCATATTGTCACATTTGAGTTATGATGAGGGCCACACTCTCTTCAATTGGGCCGCAGTAGCTGGGCTCACCCTTGGCAGCTTGGAGGGTGACCCATTTTGCTCTTGGGACAGCAGGATGGCAGCAGCAGTGTGATTCAGGTTACAAGCATCCGCCTTGCCCGACCAGCTCCTCTGACCAAGCTAAGGAGGAGTTGCTGTCGCTCCAGGGGAGAGGCGTTTCTCTTGCAACTTGCCCGGAAAGCCTCAGAAGCTTTTTTGCTTATTTGTTACATGTCTAGACTGCCTTTTCAACAGTGAACTCAGGACAACATGAAGGGTTCTCCTTCCTGTTTACTCACTTACTTAATTTTATTTATTGATTTAAAATATTTTACCCCACTTTTCTGCTCAAGAAGGATCCAAGGTGGCATGTAAAATATTGTCTGTGCAGGCCATAGGTGCACTTGTAATGGGCCGCATGTTTGACATGCCTGATTTAGATAAAGGCCTGAAAAAGATGCACGAAACTCTGCCACATATTATTCATATATTTGCCACAAGGTGGAGCTGCATACAAACCTACCATTTCTCAATTAACATTTCATAATATTTCTTGGGCTCATTTCTCTTTCTTTCCCTCTCTGGAACATAGACACCTTCTCTTTGTCAGATTATTTTTAGCACTGACTTATTTTAAGTGCTCCTGCTTTCCAGATGATGATCCCATAAATTGCTTTTGCTAAATACAAAAAGTGGAAGGTGTGAAAGTATATATAAACACTCATTTCATGAAGCCCCTTGTAGTTCCTGAAAGAATAGGACACACATCATGTAGTCCTTTATGGGCTTCCCTGCCTTCACTGATCTTTGTTGCTGAAAATTGATAGTGTTATTTTATTGCATGCTAATGAAGTACATTCATGAAAATTTTAACATAAGCCCTAAAATAGGTTTACCATAACTTTAATGAGCAACAAAAATCCTCAAAACTCTATTAAAACCAGGAAAACTTTCCTCATTGCTGGCCTAACCAGTCTCACAATCAATGTGATCTTCATATTACTCCCAAATATTATGTACATTTCTTAGGCTCTAAGAGATCAGTCAATCATGGGTTTGCCATTGGTTTAAGCACAAATTAGCAAATAAAGTAGAACCTGAAACATTACAATTATGCCAAATCTCTAATATAGTTTTATCATTTTTGTTTTAAGTCATTTTCAGATCATTTATTTCCATGAATGAACTGCTGTTCAGCAATAATTACAAAGTTTGTTTTCTCACATTAACCCGCATGTTGATATTCAGTCTGAAAAACTAATTACACATACAGTACTCCAATCGTTTTGAACAGCAGTGCTCCTGGAGGCCGTCCAGGCCAAAAATGGGTTGGTGGGGCCTTGCACTGCCTCCCCACCCTGTTTTGGCTGGCAAAGTGCTTCAGGAGGCCATGCAAGCTAAGAACGGGGCTCAGGGGGCCCTTGTGCAGGCTCCCCATGCCCCATTTTGGTTGCCATGGGTCACGGACCAATCCTTTGCTATTTCCAGGCCAGCCCCACAGGCCAGATTTAAGCACCCCGCAGGCCAGATCCAGCCCCCAGGCCTTGAATTTGAAATCCCTGACCTAAAACAAATCCTACGGATTATTGGAGGTTGTTTCCTTTTTTCCAAAGTGTCCTAAAGAGGCCAAGGAAAACCTGAATCAGATCAGTTTTGAGACTTACGCAAATAAATTTAAGTTTATAGAAATAAAATTGAGAGGCTTACTTTTAATAAACTTATACAATATAAATTGTAAGTTAAAAGCCACTTTAGCTTATTCTATTATGGATCTCCTACAACCATATCTGGAGTATACAGATCTGGTTATTGGTGGCCATACATAGGTTACAGCCTTATCTCATTTCTGTAATACACTTCACAATTCTGCTTCAGAAACACTGATGGTTCTGGTGTGTCTTCCAAATTAACCAAATTCAAGGAATCTGTCAGCCCTTCTGGGAAAGCCAAACAGGAAATACAACTAGATGAACTAATTATACTTTATTAGAGAACTACAGTAAAAAAAATTTGCAAGTCTGAAAGTACAAAATTCCTACCACCATTTTTAATCGCTTGATCCATTAGGGCAGGTCCTTTCTAAGTAATTTTTTCTGACTGTTAACTCCACTTGGAGTTCCTGCCTTTTTTGTCAGGTTGCAAGAGATTGCAGAATCTCTTCCTTTCTTTCTCCAAGGTCATTCACATAATCCATTACAGAATCCGAATATGTGACTGTAAATTTATATTCTTACACTTCTGGACTTTATTACTTTCAGAATTAAGTTTCTTTTTATGCAGCTGAAATCCAGGTCGTGTAATCTCACATGGATGCTTATATATAGCTATATGCTAGCACAAGAATAAACTTTTTTTTGGCTAAAGTATTAGTCTACAGATATGTTTCTTTATATGCTAGGTTTGGAGTTTACTACTTTTTGATTGGCTTGTTAGTGGCCTTTTATACTATCAATCTTTATATCCTTCTGGACTGATTGCAAAGGATTTTTTTTTCCTTATGGGGAGGATAATTTTATGATTCCCTTCATGAACAATAAGTACCTAGTTGTGGCAGTGATGGAGGAGTGATATTGGACATTTTATTGCTTTATTATGTTATAATGTATGGCTCGGCCATTTCCCCTTACTATTTAATATTTACATGAAACTATTGGATGAGGACTTTGACAGAAAATGGCTTCATTTGTCATAATGAGGTTATTTATCAGTATGGGGTGTGATTTAATTGATGATACCAGCTCAAATGAATGGGGCAGGAGATAATGGGGTAATCTTGACTTGGCCCGAACCTGGTGGTTAGGATCTGGATGGAAAAGATCCATTGTAGACTAATCCTAACAAAATGAAATGGCTATAGATTTGAAAACCTTTTAAGTCTGAAGACAGTGCATCTATAGTTCCAGAAAGGTTTGGATTTACAATAAGGAGAACAATATAGGGATTCACTTAGATCCACAGCTCCTATTTGAGCAACAGGTAAAAACTGTGGCAGAAGAGCATTTACATCTTGTGTGCCAGTTCCAGCCTGAATTAAGAGACATTGTGCATGGTCATTTATCCATTGTCATATTATGGCTGGGCTATCTTAAATCACTCTTGAAGACAATGTACAAGCTGAAACTGGTTCAGGATGTAATTGCCCAGCTACTGAGGAGTGTATCTACATTTGCTCATGTAATACTTCTATTCTGGGAACTACATTGACTTTTAGTTAGTTTCTGGATGCAATTCAAATTGCTGGTTACCTTTAAACTTCTACATGGCTCAGGACCAGAGGTGAAATTCAACAGGTTCTAGCCTATTCACTAGAACCAGTAGTAAATTTTCTAAGCAGTTCAGAGAACCAGTTGCTCTCCTTTGTTTTTTTCCACTTTACAGGGTTAATCCTATAAGGAAGGCATGAAAGAAACATTCTGGTGTTGTTTCTGGCCTAATCTTTATTGCCCTGCTTACAGAAACTGCTCACCCAGTCACGACACCACAGCCATACCCACCAAACCATGTCCATAGAACCAGTAGTAAAAAAAAATGAATTCCACCACTGCTCAGGACCTAGACATCTTATTCTGAAATGAATTTGATCTAGACATCTTATTCTGAAATGAATGAAATATGATCATGAAGAGAATGCTGTTGAGGATCCTATCCCCAATAAGTCCAATATGTTGATACCTCCAATAGTTCCTCCTCCATTGCTGCACCTCCCCCCAAAATAACTTACAGCCCTATACATACAGACTGCCAAATCACTGGTGAGTTTTTGGGCACTTGTGAAAACACGCTTCTGGAAAAGAACATTTGGGAGATACAGTACTAACGTTGGACCTGCCTCTGAAGGAACGGTGATCTTGTGAATTGTCTTCTTCTTCTTCTTCTTCTTCTTCTTGCTTGTGTTATGCACTTTTCAGAGCTGGTTTCAATGGAGTGGCATAGAAATGCTAGAAATAAGCAAGCAAATGAACAAATCCATTTAATCCATTTAAATGGTTTAATATTAATATGTTTCTGCAAAGTTCTAAAAATTAAAAGAATGATTCAAAAGATATGCTATGTCACTCCATTCTTCTTCTCTGGGCATATGCAATAGTTTTTTCTGTTTTCTCTCTGAAATATTGAACCTACAGAAATTGTGTAGTTGTTTACAATGAGTATCCTGTGGAGCAGACTTATTTCCCACAAGAATCCTGGTTAAGAAAAGAGGGATTCAAACACATACTTTCATGAATTATAGAATCAAATCCTGCATTGCTTGATTCAGCCTGCTTTGCGTTTTCTGATGGCAAAATTTAAAATGAAATTATAACTTTCTTAAAAGATCATTGCAAAACATTGCTAAGACAAGTTTTCATTTAAAATGAGCCAAATAAAATTATCATGTATCTTTGCCTCAGTCTGAAGAGAGTGGATAACCTATAGCCCAAAGATAGAACACAAATATTGCATTTAAGAGGTGATGAATTCAGTCCATAGCACCTCCAGGAAGATCTCAATATGCCCCTTCTTGAAACTCTAGTCAGACTGCTGGTAATTGTTGACTATACAAGGTTCAATATCTAGCAGTTCTGACTCACTATGTTCTAGGTCACAGGGATCTTCAAACTCCAAGCTTTTGCTGGCTGAGGGATTTTGGAAGTCCACAAGTCACAAAATTGCCAAGTTTGAAGACCCCTGTGAAAAAGACTGGATTTAAACAACCAAAGAAGGCCAATAGAGACAAGAACATAGCATTGGGCAAAGTGTGAGTGTGGGACTGAAATTTAAAAACCAAATATAAATATATTTTTCTGTTTTCTTGTTCTTGTACATAACCAGGAGAAACTGTTAATGGACCTAAAACCGAATATCGAATAGGATTTACTTCTGATCTATGCTATGAATCAATATTATTGATTATTGATCTTCACAATACTCCACCCACCCGAGGGAGAGAAACTGATCCAATCCACCCCAATTTAGAGGACACTGTAGTGACACAGGTAGCCTTATAAATTGTTCAAATAAGTAAATAAATAGTTTGAAATTCTGCGTTTAGTCTGGTTTGAAAGCATGAACCTCTTCTTGATAACTTTCTCCTAACCTTTCTTGTTATATGCAAATGCTCACAGTTTAGAAATATTCTCATCTTTAAAATTATTTAATATATCTCCTTTCCTGAAATGGAATCCAGAGCTGAGTCATTTCCTTACTAAAACAAATGGGGAAAATAATATAAAAATGAGAAATAGGCAGAAAATAATGTCTACATCTCTT
Organism: Myanophis thanlyinensis; assembly: GCA_017656035.1. Taxonomy (NCBI): domain Eukaryota; kingdom Metazoa; phylum Chordata; class Lepidosauria; order Squamata; family Homalopsidae; genus Myanophis; species Myanophis thanlyinensis. The sequence goes on along the minus strand of JAEANM010006611.1, from coordinate 12,450 downwards.
TTTTATTCAGCCAACAAATGGCAAACTACTTGTAGGGGAAAGCAGGACTGAAAAGTTTAGTTTTTAATAAATATAATGACTAATGTGCTTTCAGTTTGCAATGACATTTGCCTTCCAGGGAGTACAGATATATTAATAAGGAACCAAATCTGACATGACTTGTCATTAAATGCCTAGCAGGGCAATTGATTAGTTAATACCTATGCTAGTCCAGATCAGATTGCTTGAACAAAACATTCACAGCTCTTGAGAATTTGGAGAAATTGAAGTTGAATATCAAATATCTTACTGGATGAAGTAATAATGTCATAGCCACACCTGTTTCCTACATACATTTGCAATTTATTATTTCTCCAAACTCCAGTCCTCATTATTTTTCTAATAGATACATGTCTCTCAAATACACTTGCTGGGTATCTTGATCACTGTTTTATTGAAAAATCAATTGGCTTTCAGTTTTAGTAACAGACAGGATTGAAATGACTTCAATGAGATTGCATTAATGTCCCATTTCAGAACTGTCAGAATAAACCAGATATGGCTCTGCTTGTCAGGCAGCAAAGAATAGCTCTTTTTAGAAAGCAAAGCATTGTGGCATCTTTATAATATACAGAGGAAGTAAAATTGCATCCAAGTCCCATTAAGAAGCTCTTCAGTCAAAATGAAAATTTTGGGTAGGCAGAGTCAAGGAATCGTTGGAATACAGACTGCAGGAGGTTTCTCCCCAAAATGAAACTATTAAAGAAACTTTTGGCCTGAATGATTGAGTCTTCATTTACATATTTGAGGTAAATAGTCTCCTGATCAATATCTTTAAAATAGTTGCTTCATTTCATTCAACAAGTATAAATCTTGAAACCTTGGGACTGAAAGTGGGCAGGAGCATCCATAGGATAAAGGACTTGTGAGAGTAGACTTTCTGCTACCCCTATTTTCCGACCTATAAAAATAAACCCATTAAACAGTATCTCAGTTTGCTTACAAAGAGATAGAAAGCAACAATGAGTAACAACGCTAGTAAATTGCAAGGGCAGGTAAACAGGGAAAGGTTTACAAAAGGAGAAGGATTTGAAAGCGAGGGAAGAGTTGAGCCCTGCTAGTCTTTCAGCCCATCTAGCCATAGGCCACATTAAAAAAAAACCCATTGATAATGAAAATTTGAATTTACTGTACGTGTATAAGGTCTGAATTTTCATCAGTTTACATAAAGAAACTGAAATTTGCTCAAAATATAATAAGTAAATCATGGATTTTTCAAACCACAAATCAGCACTATATCTGAATGGGTCAAAACATGTGACTTTATGCAGTGGTGCTATTCAGCCTGTCACACCGGTTCTACTAAACCAGTAGTGGCAATGATGTTTGATCCTGCCCACCTGCCCCTGCCCTTTCCTGTTCTATATCCCCTTCTTCTTTTTTTTTTTTTTGCTCACCTGAATCACCTGTTACAGCTGTTTTGTGTGCCTCTGCAATCTTCCCAATCACCCAGGCTGCCTCTGGTAAGGAAAAACTTGCGTTTTAGAAAACACACAGCAGCATGGATAGCGCACGGGCATGCAATGCATGTGCACAACGAACCAGTAGCAAAACCAGTTTCATTCCACCACTCATTTTATTTCATGAATTTGAAACTGTTTCTAGTTCAGTGTCACTGTGTTTGTATGAACTCTTTGGATATATATGATGTATGTAATTTATTATACATTCCTGCCATAATTTTCCAAGTATAGGCCTTTTCTGTCTTAGGGTTTGGAGCCAACATGAGAGGCATAGCCTTTTGCTCATCATATACTCAAGCGGTTATGAAAGCAATTTCAGCTTGCCCAGTTCTGTGTATCAGAAGGCAGCTTCAAGTATTGTTGTAAGTTAAGCCTGCTTAATTTTCATCACCCTCCTAAAATGACTTTCACTATGTCCTTTAGAACTGTACATTTCAAATCTAGTTTTGCTGCATTTGGAAAAAAATTTTTTTTTAGCTTTCATCTAATCGTTTCTTGTAAAACTTCTGCAGAGACTGTTGTTGTGATGCCCTTGTCCAAAACAACAAGGACTGGAAAGAAACCAATTTGCAAAGGTCAATGTGTCTTGTTAGGTTAGGAATGCATTGTTCATGATGGAAATTATTTCCAGTAGATCAGACATTTGTGATATATAATTAGCAGAAGTATAAGACGTAGGATTGATCAGACTACAGTTTTCCACTGCCTCCCCACCAAAAAATGCTTCCACCAGTATTTTTTTTTTACTTCTACCATTTCTGTTTAGTAAAAGGAACAGGACCATGTATTCTTGTATAATGACCCAAATCTTATTCCCAGTGACTTATTCTCACCAGCATCAAATTAAATCTGCTTCATCATTGTCTCTTGACATATTATAAGACACCAGGTGGTATCAGATGGACGTTTAGTAGGAGAAAGCTGGTGTCACCTAAGGAGAAATTTTGTACATCTCCTGAATGAAATCAGCCTCAACTATTATTTCATCTGTTTTGTGCCATTTTCAGGAAGACATTCATTTCCATTTGCTTTTTAATCATTTTTTTTCTGAGGAATAGTCATTTGCAGCGGGAAAAACTGCATTTTTGAGCCTTCTCATTTCACATGACAAGAATGAAATTGCCTTCAAATTGTTTTTAAAAGGAGAAAAAAAAACCCAGTAGAATTCTCATGGGGGTGAATAGTTTTTCACTTTACCTTTACTAGGAATGCATTTGGTTATACATCGATTTCCCCCATTTCTATGTCTGAATTAAATCTCAAGGCAGATAGCTTTAGGGAATTTCTCCCAGGAATAACTCAAAAAGTGGTCAGCCGGGGAGCAAGGGCCAGGTGATAAGAGATGGATCCCAAAGAACAGCTTCTTTGAAGCAGTAAAGAAGGTAAAAACTACCACCAGGAGAAATCAGAAAGAAAATGTAAAGCACCATGAGAATACAGTGGAAAAACCAACTCCCCTTCTTCAAGATAGAAAAGAAACTCTTGGGAAATCATAGGCTTTCAGCAAAAGAAAAAGCTCAGACTCAAATAAAATTCTCATCCATAGGCTTCAACCATTTTCTTTAAGTCAGCAAATCTCAGCAAAGCAAACATTCATACACGGGTAGCCCTCGACTTAACAACAGTTCATATTTAGTGACTGTTTAAAGTTACAATGGCACTGAAAAAAGAAATTCATGACCATTTTACAACTGTTACAGCACCCCTATAGTCACAGGAGCAAAATTCAATTGGTTCATTGGCAATTGGTTCATATTTATGACGGTTGCAATGTCCCAGAGTCAAGTGATCACCTTTTGCAACCTTCCGACAAGCAAAGTCAATGGAGAAGCCAGATTCACTTAACAATTTTGTTACTAACTTAACAACTGCAGTGATTCACTTAACAGTGGCAAGAAAAGTCATACAACTGGGCAAAACTCACAGACAAATATCTCATATTTGTCTTGGGGCTCAATTGTCGTATATCAAGGATCACTTGGCACCTGCTTGCTATGATTAAAGATTAGGAGGAGCTGGTCTGAAAAAAATGATGGTAGCTTGAATACATTACCACAAGCAAAATGTAGCATTAAAGTTTAAAACAATTTCTTCATGTGGGACTGCCAAGCTATACTCAAACCAAGGGTGAAGTTCGCACCACATCACCCGAACTGGTAGTGGCAATTTGAAATTGACCCCACCCACCCTGCCCTTCTATTTCCTTATACGAGCTTCATTTTTTTTTTGTTTCTTACCTTAATCAGCTGTTTGGTGCATCTACAGAGTCTTCCTAATGATCCCGGCTGCCTCTGATGCCCGTAAATGAGGTTTAAAGAGCCACACTGCAGCGCATTTGGCACACATGCACGTGTACCGAACCAGTAGCAAAACTGGTAGGATTCCACTCCTGACTCAAACCCACAAGTCAGATAAACTTTAATATCTGCAACTATACACACATAATTCTAGCATGTCAATCAAGCTCTATGTGGAAATATTTGCTTCCTGAAAACCGCCAGTTGTCATTAACTGGCCAACACACAACTGGGCTCTTTTTAATGGTTTGTTCCATATTTAGAACAGGCATAATGAATTTAAAGAGCAATTTCCTCAACACTATCTTTTCTAACTCTTGAATAAAGATATGTGAAATGTTGGCAATCCAAAGAGAAACAGGTGCAGGGCATTCCAAATATTGCTCTATTTAAAGCTGCTTGAAAGCTCAGAGTTACAACAGCAGCCTTAGAGGATTATATCAGGTCTGTTTAGATCCACAAGAGAACAATGGCTCAAACAGGTATTGTACAAACTTAGATATTTTTGAAATGTTATTCGTGTAACTACGGTATATAATACAAATAGCTATGCACTTAGTCTGGGAATTTCTGTTGGTTTTATTCATCAACTATGGGCTTGGACTAATCTGTCTGCTTCAAATTTAAGATGTTTTCCTTACACAGTTGATGGTATTATCACTCTTTCTTGAATTACTTCAATGGCTTTGTAATTTTATGGGCATTTGGAGGAAGATGTTTAAAGGTGAGATCTCTAATACTTTCAAGAAAAATACTTCAAGCCTGAGCAAAGCAGTTACTCGCTCTGCAATGATTAATTGTTAAATTACATTGCATTTCAAACCATAATTAGACTATTGAAACAAGGTAAGATTTTACAATAAAGCTCTGTACGCCCAATGCATAGATTTTTCAGATGCTAGGATCAAATAAATGCTATTTGCTTGTGTCAATTTTGTTTAGTGTCAATTTCATTTAGTGTCATCAATGGGAGTATTAGCAAACTGTTTAGCACACTACCTTTACCATAATGAAAATAACTTTCAGTTGTGTGAGCATTGTGGAGATTTATAGTAGCTTTGTAATATTTGATTTCTAAATATGAAAATATTCAAATGTACTGAAGTGAAAAAACTCCTGAAAGTTGATGGCAACACAATTATTTCACTTCAGAGATATAGAGGTTTTTGTTTGTTTGTTTGTACACTGGAGAGCTATCTGTAGTCTTACAGATACATGTTTACAGCATATATAGTTCTAAGCAGAGTAAGGGGAAGAAAAAATTTCAGACACACATACAACACTATCCAAATTTTGGAGCCATTTTAAAGTATTTTTCCCCTACAGTTGAAAATTATTCATTTTTGCATACATAAAAAAGGCATGTATCTTGGCTTCTGTTTCAAATAACAAAAGAACTTGGGCCAACCCAGAATCAAATACAGATCAAATTTGAAAAAAAAAAAGGTGTATAAAATGTCATTTGTGCTTCAGAAAAGCTTCTGTGGACATGAATCATGAGATCCAAATACATTCTTGCCAGTTGTAATAATTTGTTGCATTACGGAAAGCATTTATGAAGGAGTGAGGCAAAAAGAGGCTGCTGTTAATGTTTATCTGTTTTCATTTATTTCATTACATAAATTATTTGTAGTTCAATACTTAGCTAATTGACATTGACATTTATGTTACTCCCTTGTTTAATTAGAGAAAACATGGCCGCAGTGTTTGAAAATACTCGTAGTCACTATTAACCTTAACTTAGACAGCTATAATCATTATGAATTGTATTATGACTGACAACTGAATTATGGATATAATATAGGAAATATATGAAAATGTTAATATGAAAAATCCTTATAAAACATATGAGGTAACTGTCTTAATGTGAAGACATTTTTGCTTCTGCTTCTTTTGGTTGGTAAACATATAACCATATCATCCAGCCATGGAATTTGGATTGTTAAGATAACATTTTTGTACTTTTAGGCAAAACCATTAATAGTATCCATTAATATTTAATACATTAATATTAAAGTTGTAAATCAGATTGCACAAGACTGGATCAAATGTCAAAAAAATGCCTTCAAAATATTTGGAAAAATAAAGGTGTCTTTTCCTCTATAATTCTGATGCATTTTCAAGGAGCTTTCTATTTTTCTTTGCGATGATTGCTCTCAATAGAAATGTTCCTCCCATATTTAGAATTATAAAATACATATTTTCAGCTTCACATGGAACTGAGTCTGCAGAGAGAAACTGTATTGTTTGTGTTTATGCATGCGTGTAAATAGGTTATGTTAAAGTTGTACTGGAAATCCAACAGATCAAACAATATTGTCATAAACTTGAATCCCAAGAACTAGGAATGAAAGAAGGAGCTGTAGTAGAACTGTTCAGTAAAAAACATAATGTAATATATGTTCTTGAACATTAAAAGAAAAAGATGGATAAAGTAACTAAGTTGTAACGTTTAACTTTTAGAGAAAAACCTTAGGCAACTCTTAATCAGAAAAACAATATCTATGTCCAGACCAGCTTTTTTTGTGAAATGTGGTCCTTTTTATGAGTAGAAAATGTTCTCTACTAGCAGAGCACCTTGGAATCCAAATCAAAAGCATTATTTGTTTTATGTTGTTTCCATGGGGCAATATCCAATATATGGGTTAGAATACTCTGAGCAACTCATTGTCAGAGCAGATTGTACCTTGCTGAAAGTCCTACGTTAAATTTTGTGGCCAGCATACTTCACTCTAAACAAAAAGATGAGACAGATGGAGACCTGCAACCTTTTTACAAGAAGATTCAAGACAGAGCTCAATTGGATCAGGAGAGGGATTGGATCAGGAGAGGGGGGGAGGGGGGAAGGAGGGAGAGGGAAAGGGAGCAAGTATGCATTCCAGAATGCACTGGTAGAAAAACAGACATAACAAATGGAAAAGGTAACTGGTTAACTGATAGACTTTCAACAGAGTATTGTTTGTCCTGGTACTGCATGGATAATCTGAAGATCACATTGAAAGTTGAATGAAAGATTCTCTGAGATCTTGCACCTTGCTGGATTCCCTTCAAAGTGGACAGAAATGAACCCATCCTAAGAAATCTTTTCCGGACTTCAACATCTTCCTCTGCTTTGTTCATGGTGATGGTTGATATGGGGTCCGGAGCCTATTTATCATGGCTGCTGATTGGTGGATCCCTCTCCCACAATACAATGGACAGCAGAGGTGAACCACTGTACTGAACTGGCACAAGCCAGAGAACAATATTTTTTGATACATAGCAGGAAAAAAAAAGAGTAGAGGTTACGTTTTATGGGAGGGTTGCTGTGGGTAAAGGATTTGTGCCAGTGCCAAAATCTAGGTCACTACTAGGTAACAAAGGGAGTTTTCTCTATTTCGTTTTCCTTCTACTGAGAATTTAGGTTTTGGCACCCTATAGCGACCTCCACCAAGGACTTGTGCAGATCTATATTCAGAAGGCCAGTCTGAATGAATTGTAGTGAACCAGTTTTAATTTCGCTTTAGATTTTATTAGGTAAAATGGTATATCACCATGTTTCTGATATTGAAGTAGACAGAAAAAATCATGTAGTAGTCCATCATGTTTATTAATATAGCATGCCTTTCCTAACCAATGGAAATTCACACTGTTACACTTAACTCATCCTGAGAGATTATTTTCTGAGGGCTACATACTTAGTTAAACAGAATGTAGGACAATGGCTTCAAAAGTAGAATTTGGGTTTTGGCAGTGGTGGAATTCAATTTTTTTTTACTACCAGTTCTGTGAGCGTGGCTTAGTGGGCATGGCTGGGTGGGATCATGTGACTGGGTGGGCAGTTTCTGTAAACAGGGAAATAAAGATTAGGCTAGAAACAGCACCAGAATGTTTTTTTCTGCCTTCCTTACAGGATTAACCCTGCAAAGTGGAAAAAAACAAAAGGAGATTTCTTCTAACAACCAGTTCTCTGAACTGCTTGAGAAATTTACTACCGGTTCTACTGAACCTGCTAGAACCTGCTGAATTTCACCTCTGGATTTTGGGATTTTTTTGCAAGTGGCGCTATAGAATACTTAAGTTTTGTTCTTTAGGGAGTTTCCCCATCAGCATTTTGAGCAAGCTTCTGTTCCCACAGCGTCAATTAAGCTGGTTTATTTCCAGTCTGCTACAATGTCAAGGTTGTTTTTTGTTTGGCAGGATACAATATGACTCCCTTCCTATTTGCTGAAGGAAGCTCTTGTTTCATACCTCTTTTGGGGATTCTTCTACATCCTGGGAGATAAATTCTGATTTCATGATTTAAAGCTCCTCTTCACCCCTTTTTAAATGAAACAGTTAGTCTGAAGTTAGCCAGAATTTAATTATTCCTTCCTTTCATCATGAGGGAGGAATCTTGGTGTAGAGTGCTAGATTTCTGAGGTTTAATTCTTTGACTGACTGACTCACTCCTTTGTGTGGAATAATGGTGAGAAGTTTTTGGACCTGCAGCAGTTCGTGGTAGAGGAGACATTTTCCTCAATAGGTCAAGTCAGCACTAATAGGGACCATCACAAAATAATCGCATAATTGTGCTGTGGGTTTAGGAAATGAACAATCATTATTATCAGACTTATAGTAAACTTCAGTGAAGTTTCATCATACATTTCATTCCTTTGACATAATTACAGAATGTGGTAGACATCCATGTAATCTAGTCCTAAGATTGATTTGGTGGGACAATAAAATAAAATAGTAATACATTCATTAGTGGCAACGTTTGGAATGTAGGCAGAGCCTAACATGATGAAGCCTGGGTTCATTTTAGTTGAATACATTTATTTCTTGTAGATGATTCTTCTTTGCAAGTAGGAAGCTGAGAAAGAACCTTCTCCCATTGTGAGTCCTCTATGGTTGGCTAGTTGGAGGTATGCTGCCCCCAATACAGTTGTATTACTGAGCCTTCAGAATAATGCTCTTGATAAGTGTTTTTCAACCTTGGCAACTTGTGTCCCAACCTGTTGTGTTTTTTCATACAATACAAAAATAGGATATTGATTCAGACAGACAGACAGACAGACAGACAGAAAGAAAGAGGGAGGGATTTCCCTAGATGTTCATTTTGGTAAGCAGTAGTCACGTTTCTTCAAATTGTGTCAGCTATTTGCTTTCCTGCTTGTAATAATTCCCTTGGAACCATTTTTCCCCCAGCCAGCTGTTGTCTGACTCCTGACACAGGGAAGCTCTGCAGGACAGCTCTGACCTTTTGACCACATCTGACTTCCACTAAACTGAATTTTTATGAAAAAAACCCAGCATGTTCTTTTTATAGCTCTTTCTTACTCTATTGACTAATATTAAAGTATTTGTATAAATGAATGCCATAATGATGGGTAACTTGTCTAGTTGAGCTGGCTTCTATACACTCAGCTCAGAGACTTTATATACTTCCAGACACACATGAATCATATTATTAAATCCAAATTATATTTATTTATTTCCACAAGAATTTACTTTCTGCATCTAATAAGAATATTAAAAATAAGAATAAATGGCAATAACTCAATTTATTCCAAGGGAGAACCTAAGATTTCCTAAGGCCTGGTTATGTTCCTAAAAGCATCCCTGAGTTTCATTAAATTACAAAGTCGCTGTAACAGTAGGACAAAATTTAAACGTGCAGGAGGATTGCTATTAAAAGCTTGCTTCTTTATTTAATGATATTTCTAGGTCAACCTTCTCCCAACAGATTCTGGGCAGCAGATAATAAAACAGCAACAATTCAATTAAAACAAGCAACAAATGCAATAAAATTTCATTTCAAAAACAAAAACATCACGCTGAACCTAGTGAGCTTGAGCCAAAGGACATGATTAAATTAAGCAAATTTAACATGTTCGCAAAAAGCCAGTAGCATTGAAACCATACATACTTATGGGAATTCCATAAACTGGAGGCTACTGCTGAGAAGGCCTTATACTTTGTCTCTACTGCACTTACTACAGATAAGTGAGGGGAAAGAAATCTTAGCAAGGCCTCTTGCAAAGTATAAACCTTTCAAGTATCTCCAACTTGACTCATAGTAGTGATGTACAATTGGTTGATGTCAAGGTATTGTTTACACCTCATCCTAAATCAATGGATGACCTCAGTTCCTGAAGATATTAAATAGTACAGTGTACTGAGCAGTGGTGGGATTAAAATAATTTAACAACCGGTTTTCTGCCCTAATGACCAGCTTAGAAAATTAACAACCGGTTCTAGAGAATAGGCGCGAACTGGTTGAATCCCACCTCTGGTTTTTCCTGTAGCACCACTGACTAGTATCATTCAGATAGGACAATAGTGTCTCCCATTCCTCTCAGATAAGCTTCAATCCTTCGGGAGGGAGTCCTTCGGGAGGGAGGCGGTATAGAAGTCAAATAAAATAAATAAATAAAAAATCATTTTTTTTCTTCATTTATACTCTATCATTTTCATTTCTGTTCAATAGAGCTGATTGTTGGAGACTGCCTGGACAAGTCCCTGAAGTGTTTTGGCAAGGTTTTTCAGAAATGGGCTTCCTAGGGTTGAGAGACAGTGACTGGCCCAAGGTTACCCATCTGGCTTCAGGCCTAAAGAGGAACTAGATCTCACGATCTTCCAATTTCTAGCCTTTAGAAATAGCCTATTCATGTTTTAAAGCAGAACTGAAATCGGATAACTCCTGGATTGGAGAAAGAAAACAGAAACTAGACAATTGTCTTTCCTAAAAGTGTGAATGGAATTGTGTGAAATGAAGAACTATGTAGTTACAATAAATGCTAATGTCAGCCTCGGCTCCACAGCTCTGAGGCTGACCTTCAGGATGGGGGGGGGGGAGTCATCCATGCTCTGCCTACTCACCTCTTATAGACTTCAAACAAACTTTGAGAAGCCGGCAGTTGATTGCTGAATGCTGGTTTGCAATTAACCGAGGAGGAAGAAGATAATTGAACTAGCTGATGTGGGAGCTGGGCAAGAAGCTGAGCCAATGGATACTGCAAGGCATGGGGGTGGAGTAGCGTGGGGTGGGGGCGTGTGCGCGGGCACTAGGAGCACATATATATGGTGGTGGGAACACTAGGTGGCAGCACTGACTAAAGTTTCATTATTGTAACTCAGTTTGTACGATCATGCAGGGAAGAAGTAAAGAACAACCTCACAGCTTGTTACTGTGTCTGCCTTTTCCTTCTGCTGACCATCGGAACCCAGACAGCTAATGTCTATAGATCATGTTGATGGTAGGAATGCAGAGGCCCTATAGGTTACCTCAATCTCTTTATCAAAGACATTACAATGTAAGCTGTGATTCACAATGTTTTTTTTTTACTTATATAATGTAAAAAGCCAAACATACATAATTTGTACCTTGCTTTGTTTGAGACTCTCCTGAAGTTCTTTGTGCAAGCCAATAAATTATAATTCATTGCATTGATCTCCAATTGCTTTGGCCCTGTCATTTAAAAGCAGCATTTTTCTTACTGAATACCACAATAAGTGGTATTGAATATTGATGCAAGTCGTCCATGTGTGATGCTGATTTCTGCCTGAATGGGACCAAGATAATTTATAAGAATCCTCTGTATTTGACTTATATTTCTTTAGATGTGTATTGGTATGATTTATGTAACTCTTTTTTGACTAGAGAGAATTCAAGGCAACTTATAAGAAAAATGAAACAGATAGTTTGCGTTTAAATTAAATTACAATAAATCTAATTTTTAATGGCTACACCCGCATTTTAGAGTCTGTCTTCTGACAGCCCGATTTATACAGTTGAAACATGATTGCACTCAAGACTCATATTACAATATGTGTGTGGTGAATTATTTCACATCCAGTAGATTTTAATGGTGCATTCTCTCATGTCCCACTTAGTATTTATATCAGGCTATGGTATTTGGTATTAATCCACTGACCTAGTTTTTTCTCTCACTCACTTTCTCTTTCACACACACATGGGCACACACAAAACATATATCACATGCACATACAAATCCTAGAGCCTGCACATTCTAGGTTATAAATTCAAAACTGACTCACTGCCTCTTTACCATTGACACAAACAAAATATCTATTACTGAAAGTGTAGTAAATGAGCTAGCTTACTTTATTCTTAATTAGGATGTCATGGGCAAGATGGCTTTTTTAGTTTAAAACCATGCCAAGGAATTGCCCTAAGCAATTGTGGTTTCTTAAAAAATAAAACACCTTAAAAAATTCATTACAATACACAGCTGAATGTAATTTTTTTAAAATGCTGGAGAGATTGTCATTTTCACTTTCATTTTCAGCACTAATGATGTTTGCATGATGGACTGAAACAGATAATGCACTCTTCTCTTCCACTTCTTTTAATGTAGCTATAATTATGTAATTGAATGTGGAAAAAAAACACTTTGGGAGAATAGGCAAAAAGACACTGCCAAGGGAATGGTCAGGTCAGCAGTGGTCCACAACCTTTGCAGCTTGGCAACCTGGCTGGGGGAGGGGAGAGGAGAATTGGGCTATATGAACAGCAGGCCAGTATGCATATGTGCACACAGCTCAACATGAAAAAGTTGAGGTGCATTTAATTTAATTTAATTTTAATTATATTAAATTTCTATACCGCCCCTCTCCCGAAGGACTCGGGGCGGTGAACAGCCTATAAAAACAATACAATAATACAA
>JAEANM010006610.1:0-18455 GCA_017656035.1 Myanophis thanlyinensis | reverse complement strand
TCAACTCCCAGAATTCCTGAGCCAGCATGCTGGCTCAGGAATTCTGGGAGTTGAAGTCCACGAGTCATGAAGGAGCCGTAATTGCCCACCCCTGTCCTAGAACATGCAGAGTAGGGTCCACGGATTGAAGGGGCAAGACAAGAACACACCATCTGTTGATATTTGGGGAACAACTGTCCTCCCAATATGGCTATGTGATGGTAGCAGCATTTTCAAAACAAGAGTGGTCTGTTGAGGGAATGCCTTGTAATTCCTCCAGGATGTGTCTACTTATAAAAGCTCCTGAACCCTAAAATATGTTTGTGCATATGGTGGAGGGATAGCGGGGGGAAAGACAGAGGTCCAGAAGGTGGCTTAGATACTGGCATAGGAAAAGCTTATAGTGTGCAAGGTTGAGAGACAAAAACAGTATCTTTAGACAGATGTCTACATTTCCACCAAAGCCACCTCAGTGGGTGAGCAAAGCCGTTAATGCAACCAACCTTTTGCATAAGCTTTTCTCAATACATCTGAATTCTGAGAAATGTGCATCCTTTTGCCCATAGTTATAAAAATAACACAGGACTGTGCATTTATTTAATCTCATCCCAAATGTTTTGAATCCCTGCAATTGAGAAGCGTTGACCCGGCAGGATTATGGCATTTCATCCTTTTAAGAGGATTGTGGCAGAACCTGACTGGTATCTGGGAGCCTCTCAAGGCAAGTTTTCACAGCTCATTCCCATGGGAGCTCATTAAATATCAGCACCAATCAGGAAGGAGGTCTGGGGCTGGGCTGCTTTATATCATTGGTTGAGGAGAGGAAATGGAATGGAAATTCAGTAGATAAAAAGATTTTTCCATTGGAAATTGCTACGCTTGATCAACCTCTCTTGTTAAAAGGACAGTAATTGAACAATCTCTATCTGCTACTGACAATCCTTGGCATGTGAGTCAGCCTAGAAATTTACATGATAAATATGGAACTAAGACTTTGGAAGATTTTGCCAGTTAAGAGTCTGTATTAAACTAGATGGGAAAAAGTCCTATATTAATTATATAATTTGATTCAACGTGCAAGCAATGTGGTGGCTCTTGGCCAATTGCCTGCCTTTGCTCTTAAAGATCCATTAAAAACAAAAATTGGGAACATAGCAATTTTCCCCAATCATGGTTTGTTCCAGTACTTGTTGAAATACTGGTTACCAATAAGCCACTATCAGATTCTGCAGCATGCTAAGGCCAACACAGATGAACTGTTTTATAGTTTAGCATTAGCCTAACAACATATGAACCAGTGGCGGTATTCAGCCTGGATGTATCAGTACTGAACCGGTAGTGGCGATGAGCATTTGGCCCCACACACCTGCCCGTCCTATCCTCTACTATATCCCCTTCTTCTTTGTAACTCAGCTGAATCGCATGTAACAGCTGTTTTCTGTGACTCTGCAGCCTCCGTACTTACCTGGGCTGCCTCTGTTAAGTTTAATATTTGAAGTTTAGAAGCTGCATGGCAGCAAAGCACGCACACACCAAACCGGTAGTAAAACTGTTTGCATCCCATCGATATGAACCCTGCCTGCTCTTGGCGTCTGTAGGGACGGTGTCTGTGTGCAGCAAACTGTCATAATACCCCCACAACTTTCATGATTCTATAACCTTTGCTCCAGTGAGGCGAGCTAAGATGCTCACATATTTAATCTCTTCTTCTATCTTCCTGTCTCCCCTTATCATTTAATTACTACAATATAATATGTAACTAGGAGTTAGTTGGATTATCTAATGAGTAAACTGGTTAAACATTGGATGATGAAGAATAACTTGTGCATGTAACAAGGAATATATAAAAAAGCAATAAACACGAGACTCAGCAGCTTCTGCTCGGACATGCCTGTGACTGGTTCTTAGCCCCTACAGGCATCTATCCTGGATTCACGGGCAATAAAAATGTTGAATGGCTCCAAGAACTTTGTTTAGAAATATGTGCACCTACCAGAACAAAAGATAAAAAGCTGGCAGAATGGAGTTGAGAAGATCTCAATAGGAGATGATGTAGGAGGGGACAACCACCCCAAATCTGCCTTTCTCATCAACAAGCATTACTGATATTCAGTTGGATGGACAGAAATACATACACACTAACTACATTGTTTAAACTGACTGACAGCCCCTCTAATCCCCTCCTCCCTGAAAGCCAGATAAAAATAATGTAGATACCACAGGGTCAAAGATGACACCTGCAAGTCTAATGGTTACTGGTAGTCCTCGACTTACGACCACCCTTGAGCCCAAAATTTGTGTTCTTAAGTTAGGTATTTGTTAAGTGAGTTTTGCCCCATTTTATGACCTTTCTTGCCACAGTTGTTAAGCGTATCATTGTAGTTGTTAAGTTAGTAACTCAGTTGTTAGGTGAATCTGGCTTCCCCATTGTTTGTCATAAGATCACAAAAGGTAATCCCATGACCATGGGACACAGCAACGGTCGTAAATATGAACCAGTTGCCAAGCATCTGAATTTTGATCAGAGGATCATGGGGATGCTGGAAAGGTCGTAACTGTGAAAAATGACTGTAACTTACATTTTTCAGTGCTGTTGTAACTTTGAATGGTTGTTAAGTCAAGGTTTACCTGTTCCCCTCTAGGATACCCATATTCTGTTAGTTTAAGAAATCCCAGGTGCCCTGATCAAGAGGCAAAGCTCCAGTGATGGAAAATTGGCCATGTTTGAGTTAACTTTCTCATGAAACCCCTGTCAATTCTTCTGGAGCTCTAGGGCTGCGTGGATCACGGACAGAAACCCCCTGCTAGGGGCTTTGGAAAAAGCAAAGGGTTTTCTGTTCTTTTTCAGGGAGTGTATGTGCCAGGAACCACCTCCTTCTGCATCTTTCAAGTAGCATTAAACGTCCTTTTGAAGCAAAGAGACACGATGCATTTCCCGAGCTGTAAAGAACACTGCAATAATGATTTCTTTGCTGGTGGCAGGTCTCAGGGGAGGATGGGAGACAAATGGAAATGAAATGGAGGTCTGCCCTGGATTTGATTATCCATCTCTCTTGTCCTGACCCTCTGCCCCCCTCCCCCCCAGTCCTGTCTACCTGACCTAGTTAACTCCATTAGGCAACACAGCTGCCACATCCCCACCCTTCACATCCATCATTTCCAACCAAGAGGTCCATGAAAGGATTGGCAAATCTTACAGTGCAGCAAGTAAACACAACTTCTTCCCAGAGCAGAAACTGCCGCAGATGTGTAACTCAGTGTTGGAGACAACAGAGTCTCAGGTCTCAGGAAGAGAGTACAGGGATATCGATAACCACAGACACCAGTACAGGGAGTCCTCCACTTACGACCACAATTGAGCCCAAACTTTATGTTGCCAATTTGTTGAGTTTTACTCCATTCCATGACTTTTCTTGCCACATTTGTTAAGTGAATTGCTGCAGTTGTTAAATTAGTAGCAGTTGATAAGTGAATCTGACTTCCCCATTGACTTTGCTTGTCAGGTCCCAAAAGGTGATCACATGACCCTGGGACACTGCAACTGTCATAAATATGAGTCAGTTGCCAAGCATCTGAATTTTGATCTTGTGAGCATGGGGATGCTACAATGGTCGTGTGAAAAACGGTCATGTCAGTTTTTTCAGTTGCGCTGTAACTTTGGTCATTAAATGAACAAAGCACTACCTGTAGGAGTAATTGCCAGTGAGAGGATTTCCTCCCCTCATATTGAAAGGGTACAGTATTCCTTGACTTACAACAGTTCATTTAGTGACTGTTCAAAGTTATGATACTGAAAAATGACTTATGACCATTTTTCACACTTACGACTATTGCCGCATCCCCTGTCATGTGATCAAAATTCAGATACTTGGCAACTGTTTCACATTTATGACAGTTCCAGTGTCCCAGGGTCTTGTGATCCTCTCTTACAAACTTCTGACAAGCAAAGTCAATAGGGAAGCCATATTCGTTTAACAACCATGTTACTGATTTAACAACTGCAGTGATTCACTTAACAACTATGGCAAGAAAGGTTGTAAAATGGGGCAAAATTCACTTAACATCTGTCTCACTTAGCAATATAAATTTTGGGCTCAATTGGCTGCCTGTACTGGTATCTCTGGTTATTAACATCATTTATACTGAGGCTGTAAGTCAAATGGGTATTGATTGACTCATAAGAAAACCATTCCATGACCCTATTGGTTACATATATTGCTTTTTAGGATATTTCAAGAAATGGAGAATTTGTAGTTTTTTAGATCTTACTGAGCTGTAATCATCAAAATAATAGGGAAGACAAACTGCTGCTCAAACAAAACCTAAGGAGGTGGTATGCACCGGAGTGCCCAAACGCCCACCATTTATCCAATTATGATGCTTTGCATCAATTCTCTTGACTACTGTTTTAATTCTGAATCTTTCTGAAGAATGATTAGTAAATCAAAGTGATGTAAAGAAGATAAACTATAATGCAGATTTACAGATCTACTTCACAGCAAACAATTTTGCTGATAAGGAGCTAGCAATTTACATCACAAGATGCATGATGAAAACGAGAGTGTCAGTTTGATCTTATGGATCAATGTACCAAGATACATTTTACAAAAGTCATTTAAATCTGAGATTTCTCTAAGTTTGCCATTTAGAAGGTAAATACATTCCAATATTTAGGCTTTCTAATGTTTTACATGAATTAGAATTTCAACATCTTATTTCTGCCTGCAGTGGTCACGAGGATGTTGAAAATAACAGCTGGCCAACATCTGTTTGCTTACAAGATCCACACAGGGAAAAAACTGTTTTCTAATTTTATTGTTTGTTTCATTTGTTTTTTTTCCCTGGCACTCTGAGCTATCTTCCTCAAATTTCTCTGCAAACATGGAGACTACCACTCACTTCATAGTTATGGCAAGTAAACATCTTCCAAAATTAAAAAAAAAATAATCCCATTCACAGGCTTATTGTGTCATTTTAATTCCTGTTCATTGTTATTTTGTCACAATCTACTATTTTTTTTACCCCACCGTGAATCTTCAGGCATAGCCAAAGGCTGGAAAAAAGAGAATTTTGAACATGAGGTTGTGAAAAGCAATTATGATAATCAAGGTTTCTATGTATCAAGTATTGTATAAAGACAGTTAAGCAATGGGAGTTATAGCCTTATTCTCACTGCAGGTTTTAAAAGAGTGGTGAGATGGCTACCTATTAGATTCCTACACTGACCATGGAATGGGTTTAAAAGTAATGGTCTCTTCCAACTCAAAAATTATTTGATCTGCCTGGGTAGTGTTATGAAAAGTCTGACGAGCCTTGAGCCAGCGAAACAAAATAAACATAAACATTGCCTTTTGGAGGTTAAACATTATGCCTCAATACTGTGAAGAGAAGTTGTGGGAAAGACTGGGCTTGAAGTTATCTAATATCCAGTTTCGGAACTAGTATCATTCTTGTGTATTCAGTTGCCAGATTTTTTTTTATATTCTAGTTAAAAAAAAACACCCACAAAAAGGCAGAGGAAGAAATTAATTCCAATTTTACTACAGCCAAATTTAATGTACTTCTGTCCTCCCACCCCTAAATTCCAGAAACGGTAATTGAATAATCTAGAGTTCTATTGAGCAAACCTCACCACACCGACACACAAGCATCATATTTAAAGCTGTGTGCACCTACCACCAGCCCAGAGGCAAGCCTTGATTTGGGGTCAATTGGCTCATTAGCTATGGGGATTATTGAATTGATATCTGGCTCTCTTCTGCCACGAGATCTATGGATCTATCTTTTGCTTTATAAGAGTTTCTACAAATGCCCCAAGAGCTTCCAACCCCAATCAGCTTGCATGTTAAGTGGCAGAGAGGTCTGAGGGCACTGTCTTCCCTAAAGAATTGCTCCACTGAAATGGAATGAAGGTGCACAAAAGAAGCCTGCAGAAAGCATGGATAATTCTGCTCTTTCAAGCAGTTTTTCCCTTGGAGCAATTCCAAACAGGCCGTCCTTCAAAAGCAGCTATAAACAATCCATTTCCCCCAAAGCAGCTCTCTGGAGTAAGTGGGTTGTGGGCTGCAGCCTCAATCTAAGGTTAATACTAATGTAGGCATTTCTTAAGATTTCTGTTCTCTCCTGCTATCTTGCAAAGTAACAACAGGCAGATTGAAAAGGTCTGACCATCGCTTCCCTTTCTTCAAAAAGAGCCTGGGTTGATATTCAAGAGTGCCTGCAGAGAGTGGTTTTGTCCCATGCTCTTCCCACTACATGATCTTCCTCCCCCTCTCAACAAACGGAAGTATTGTGTGTCCCCCAAACTGATGTCCATCTCTATCTGAAAACACCCGTTAAGGAAAATGAACAAAACAGGAAAAGGATCCGCTTCACCAAACCGACAGAGGGTTTTGCCAGCGATGGGGGCATGAAGCAATGCCCCCCTCTCTTAAAAAAAAATCATGACACAGTTTCATCTCCAAGAAGTGATTTTGAGGAAAGTTGGTCTTTCAGACATTACTTGCGCTCGTCCCCCCCAGGCGAGCATCCCTTATTGAATAAGTTCCACGTAGTTGGCCGGAAACATCCCAAAGTGACCATCAGGTCCGTAACCTCGCCACCAGCCCTCGTCAATCATCTCAATGTTTGTGATAATGTTCTCAGGGTCAAAAGAGATCTCTGTGTCGTCAGCTAAAAGATGGGAAACAAAACACAATTTTCATGTTACTTTTTTAAAAAGGAGTTTTTAAATATATATATATATATATTTTAAAGAAAGTAACTAGCCCAGTAGAGTCCACAACCCCTGGTCTGGAGTATGGCAGAAACTGGGGCGCACAAACAGGGGAAGCCCATCCATGGGATGCGGGCAGCACACGACACCATGGTCCTTCTGGTCTGTGGAAAAACCTCTCTCCACAGAACTGGTCCCTAGTGCCCAAAGATTACAAGATCAGACTCGCACTGACTTTCATCCTGATCATTTGAACTTACGACAGTGCTGAAAAAAGTGACTTACAACTGTCTCTTGTACTTACAACTGTCCCAGCTTCTTTGCAGTCATATCATCAAAATTTGAGTACTTGGCAACTAGCATGTATTTATAACAAATGCAATGTCGTGGAATAATGTGACTGCTCCTTGTAACCTTCCCAGGGAGCTCCCAATGAGCAAAGTCAATGGGAGAAGATGGATTTAACAATGCCATAATTTGCTTAACAATTATGGCAAAAGCTCATAAAATCAGGTGCAGCTCACTTAATGATTGAATCAGTGATGGAAGTTCTGGTTCCAACTATGGTCATAAATTGAGGACTACCTGTAAACCATGGTTTCTCAATCTTGTCAACTTTAAAATGTATGGACTCCAACTCCCACAATGCAGTTCAATGTTGCAGAGTTCCTAGAAGTGCCAAGGTCAAGAAATTCTTCTCTAACCTCGGCCTGTGTTTCAATTTTATTTAAATAACAGTTGTAGAAATCTGGGTTGCCTTATGCCAAACTCAAGTACTTAATCATTTAACCTCTTCTTTTCTAATGCTGCTTGTTCTTTCTGTGGATTATTAGTCCTTCTTTCTGGAGACTCACAATATCCTGTATTATCATTTCAGCCGTTAAATCTGAGCTGTGCAATATTTTTCTGAGCTGAAGATCACACCAAGTTTTTGAGTGGTGGGCTGGGGCTGCATCCAACCAACAGAAGCAGCCTGCAGACCATGGTAAAAATAAAGTAGGATTAAATACAAAGGAATGAAACATAAAAAGGAACTATTTCCTTTGCATTTAATACATTCATTCTGCTGGCATGTTAAAAGTTACCACTCAGTAGCAAAAGTTGGCCAGGCTTTGAGAGTTGCATTCAATGCTTGTGCCTAAAAACACAAATTTTACCTATATACTTTAGATATTCAAGCAGCCCCAGAGTACATTCTAACTGTACAGGCAGAGCTTCAATGTTTTATTGCTTCTGCTAAGGGTGAGAAGACATCTTTTTATTTCAGTACGTATACTGAGCAAAACTGCATTTTAAGTTCTAAAGCGTGGCTTTCTGAAATAAAACACCTGTTCCTAATATGAGGGACTTATGAAAGCAAAACGTATCAAACATACCAGCTTGGTAATCATACAGACAACGGGCACATATTCCTTTTCCTTCCATGTTAAGGTTTTCTTGGTAGGCATCACTATAATCATAGTTAGCATCTTCAGACTGTTCCCAAAAAAGAGTTAGCAAGACAAAAAATGATACATTGAATCAAAGGTCATCAATCTTTTGACTACAATTAATTCACTAAAATGTCTTTTCTCAACCTCGGCTTGCTCCCTATGTGTAGACCTCAACTCCCAGAATTCCCAAGGGGCAATAACTAAAGGTTGAGAATTTTGAGAGTTGAAAGTCAGACATTTGGAAGGTGACATAATCAGAGAAGGTTGTACTAACTAATCTCAATGCACATTCTGATTTAAGTGTACAAAACCAGAAACATAAGAGTAATTTATAAAAACATTTTTATAGAAACATAGCTTCATTTCTGACAGGAATGATTTAAAAGAAGTTTATCATGGATTTTTGAAGGATTTTTTTGGTAAGGTGTTGCCAAGTCAGATGTCACTAAGTCACAGGACTTGATCTATATCAGGGATGTCAAACTTGATTTCATTGATGGTTGCATCAGGGTTGTGGCATGAGGGCCAGGGTGGGTGTGATCATGGTGGGCGTTTGACACAGGCTCAAGATGCGCCTTTTTCCTTCTTTCTTTCCACAGTTCTTTACTATAATCATTTTCCTATGTCTGCTACCAGATATTATGGGAAAACATTTATTACTTCATACTCCACTAAACTTTTTATTTTTAAATTTATACCCTACTGTTTAATAGTAAATTTAATAGTAAATTGCTTTTCCAGGCAGAAAAGCTATTTATACTATTGTATTTTTATTATTCAACTAATTATAAAAGTACAATTGTATAAATAACATAATACAAGGCCTAACAGCAGAGGTAAATTTCCAGGATGGTAAATAGAAATGGCTGTCAATTGTTGATTGTAGATTAAATGGACCTACAGTTTATAAAATCTGACATTAATCTGTGGTATTAACATAGGATGTGGCTTGTTTTCTATCCAGAGCAGGCATTTACTTGAGGCCACATAATTGTAATCCAGTCCAATCCAATCCTCCTGCAGCACTCTGCTGGCTGCATGGTGGCCTCATGCGGCATGTTTTTGGCTGACAGAGTGCTACTGGAGGCTGGGGAAGCCAAAAATGGGCTGCGTGGGTGCCTCCCTGGGCCTCGAGCAGCACTCTGCTGGACAAAAACTGGCCTTGAGTTGGAACCCCTGATCTACACCTTCTTCCAGGCAAAAATCCATGGAAGACGTGTTGAACAGAACATAAGCAAGTACATTTCATTATTGAAAGGTGTTTCCTAGCCTGGTAAGGAAATGTTTGGAAACCAACCCACAACCTTCACCCTCACATTTCATTACGTTCCCCATGAATGTCATAGGAAGATAACAAACAGTACAGCAAAAGCATGAATGTAAGGTGAGTTGGCCTGAAAGGTTTTTTTATAAGACTTATATTATCCTTATATTATGTAGTTTTCCCCAATTACATTTGCACAAGAAAGCATGTTGGAGAAATTAGGGAAATTGCAAATGTAAAGTATTTTTTTCTTACTGATATTTTGATTAAAAAAGAAACAGCAACGGATATAACGATGTTATCTTGCTAATGCAGTCAAGAATAACCCAATTTGTATTGACCTTTTGCTAACAGAGACTAACCTCAGGGGGCTCATCATAGATAGCATGCTGGTTTGGGGGTTCCTCGTACACCGCCTCCTGTTCTATCTCTGGTTGGCAGGTGGCGGCTTCTGCCTTGTGGTTCTCCTCTCTGACAGAATTACCTGAAAGAAGCATTCTCCATTTCAATCCTCAATGTTGAAAATCAAGACTCACATTCCAGGGTTTATTTCTTCCTTGATTTAATAGCGTTTTTCCCCCCAGAATCTCTGCTCAGTATCTCTCTTGCTGTCCTTTCAATACAGCAAGCAGCTTACTTGTCTTACATGTCTTACTTTGTTTTTTATCCTGCCTTTATTCTTTTTACAAGTAACTCAAGGTAGCCAAGTTATCTATAACACACCTTCCTCCTCCCATTTCCCCCACAACAACCCTATAAGGCAGTGTTTCTCAACCTTGGCGACTTTAAGATTTGTGGACTTCAACTCCCAGCTTTGCTGGCTGGGGGATTCTGGGAGTTGAAGTCCAAACATCTTTAAGTCGCCAAGGTTGAGAAACACTGCTATAAGGTGAACTGAACTAAAAGAAAGTGACAGGCCCAAAGTCACCCAGCCAGTTTTCATGCCTAAGGCAGAACTACAATTCAACTTTTCTGTTTTTTGAGACAGCATCTTAACCACTACACTGAGACATTCACCTTCTTACACACAATGCAAACTCATGGGCTCTCATTTCTTTTCCTTTCCTGCAAGCTTTTCTGATGTAGCAAGAAGGAAGATTGCACTAATGGCCACACGGAGGAAACAGGATGCGCACACACACACACACACACACTACACAATACATGGAGAAACTGAACAGAGAGAGATCTTGTTGGGGCAACAACGGACTTCTCAAGCTTTTGACAAAAAAAAAAGATCACCGAGATGGATGGATGAAGCTGCACATTTCACATATTCTCACCCACAAAAAAATAAGAAGTAAATCCAGGGAAGGGCTTCTTTGGACATAAGGGTGAAAAGAACAGCTCTGGTCTGTTCCAATGTTAACAAATCTAGCTGATGGAGAATGAGACACAGATCTGGTTAAACAAAGGCTTGGTAAAGACCTTCTGAGCGCAGGACTGGGGAGAGTTTGGTTGCGAGAATGTACCCATGACCTGGGCGCATCCTTGTACTTAAAAGAAATGCATGTACATGTGTGCAAGAGGTATGAAGTGGGCCCGAAGCTGTCCCAAGCAAAATTTCTTCTTCTTCTTCTTGTTCAGTAAAATAACAGTAATGAAGCAAATAGCTTGGAAACCATTGGACTGGAGCAGCTTTCGTAGTCAAATTCAGCTTTCTGATGTTGGGAGAAAGCTGTACTATACTCAAAAGAAAAAAGAAAATGAGAAACAAGGTCCATATCCGCACGTAAAAAGTAACATAAAAGTCTTCTATTGTTCTAAAACCTGTTTCTCTCGCAGGCTTTCGGGGGAGGGAATGAAACTTTCCAAGCATGAATCTGGGCACAAAATGGCAGAATTTAAAACCCTCTGGGTTTAACCCAATCACAGGTTGGTCAAGGGTACTTTCAGGAGAATGTCCTGTCCTGTCAAAGCCCCCCTACTCTGGAACACCTTTTCCTGGAAGGTACGTTTCACCCCCTACCCTGGATGTGTTCAAACAAGCTCTGGAAACATGGCTTGTTCCCCAGGCCTTGGTGAGAAGGGCTGGTGGATCCTTGTGACTGATGGCCTTCCAATGGCTCCTTTTGGCTTGGCACTTGGCAATGGGGTTGTTTCTTCGAGTGGTATTATTTTAACTCTGTTAACTTATTGCACCACTGATTAATATTTTTTTTTACTGTACACCACTCAAAGAGTTCTTTATAGTGTTGGGAGGCCCTACATTTCTAAAACAAGTGAATAAATCAAATAAACTTCAGGTGTATGGGATGCAGGGAAGAAACTACCAGTGACTAGTAAAAAAGCACCTCTTTCTATCTAAAGAAAGGTTATGAATCAAGGAACAGAAATCACACGCTCTCATACAATGCTTTTACCAAGTTCGGGAACAGGAAAAACTGGAGGTATGTCGTGACCAGACGAACGAACAACAGGAGGAGGAGAAGGAACATCTTGTGGAGCAGGTTGGGGAGGGGATGCAGGACTCTCCACCTGGTTTCTCCCCTGAAGGAAAGGGCTCCGTAACTTGCCTAGGAAAGGAGCCAAGTCAGTCCAGAACACAAACGGCTCAGGTCGTGTCTCTTACACAGCAAGGAGTCCTGGGCTCAGCTGCTCAGTCACTGCCAAGTTCTACCCATTTTTTATTCAGAAGCGTAAACAGTGTTTGTGACTTGTACACAGAACCACAGGAAGTCCACAACTTACAACTGACTATTTGGAGTTATACCAGTACTGGAAAAAAGTGACCTATGCCTGTTTTTCACACTTACAACCGTTGCAGCCCCTCCATGGTCACACGATCATAATTTGGACACTTGGCAACTGACTCATATTTATGATGGTTGTAGTGTCCTGGAGTCATCTGGTCAGCTTTTGGGACCCTGACAAGCAAATTCAATGGGGGAGCCCAATTCACTTAAGAATCGGGTTACTTACTAAACAACTGCATTGATTCACTTAACAACGGTGGCAAGAAAGGTCATAAAATGAGGCAAAACTCACTTAACTTCTCACTTAGCAATTGAGCAATGGACTCAATTGTGGTTGTAAGTCAAGGACTACCTGTACAGGTAGACCTCAACTTACAACCACAATTGAGCCCAAAATTTATGTTGTTAAGTGAAAAATTTACGTTAAGTGAATTTGTCCCACTTTACGACTTTTCTTGTCACATTTGTTCAGTGAATCACTGCAGTTATTAAATTAGTAACATGGTTGTTAAATGAATCTGGATTCTCCACTGACTTTGTCAGAAGGTTGCAAAATGATTCCTAAACACTGAAACCGTCATAAATATGAGTCAGTTGTCAAGCATCTGAATGTAAATCACATGACCATTTGGATACTGGTCATAACTGTGAAAAATGGTCATAAGTCACTATTTTCAGCGCTGTTGTAACTTTGGTCACTAAATGAATTGTTGTTGTTGAGGACTACCTGTAGTCAAACTAAATCATGCATCCAATGCGTAAGTTTTTGAATTGCATTAGCCTGAATCAATCAAATTCTCAAACCCCAATTATGGTGCAAGATTTTACATTTTTTTTATTAAAATTTTAAATTTTTAAATTTGGTGGAGAATAAAGAAAATGTTCTCAATTGCGAAGGTCAGCTTCTGAAACGCTCATCCCTGGGGCGAGTAAGCCATTCCCCTTGCCCTGTGCCTTCCTCCTAGTCTAGGAGTGCTCCACAGAATACCTGGCTGGGAGCTGATGGTGGCTGCTGCCTCTGTAGACATGGACCTCTCCTTCTGTTTGAAGATCTCACGAGGATTCACTGAGCGTTGAGCTACTAGTGATGCTGCTTCCTAAAAAACAACCAAAAGGATAACTGAATCCTGATGAAATACAAAAATCAAAAGTACGGAAAGGAAGAGGGAATTCTAGCAATGGCACACACCACCAATGCCCAGCCTTTAGCATGCAAGGGGAAAAGGGCTGCTGCCTTTGGCTGCCTGTATGTGTATCTTATTAAATGTAAAAAAAAAATAATCTTACTAATAACTGTCAAAATCCTTTCCTCAATCCAACGCTGCCGGGCGACACAGCAACAAATCGCACAATCCGTAGCTAGCACAGCCATTGACCATGCTGAATGAAGATTAGGAGAGGATTTGGGAATAATCAATAAATCATTCAGCAGGAAAAGCTCAGGATGCAGGCATCCATCAAAAAGGTTTTATTTGTTGCATGTATACACACCAGAGCGGTGCAGTGGCTCAGCATTAAGACGCTGGGCATATCGGTTGGAAAGCCAGCAGCCCAGGCTTGAGACCCGAGCATCATGTGACTGTAAGCTGTGGTCTTCACTCCAGCGCCTGCCAACCTAGCACTTTGAAAGCATGCAAATGCAAGTAGAGAAATAGGTACCACTTTGGTGGAAACAGTGCTACATGATTCCATGCTGGCAACATGACTGGGGAAATGTCTTCGGACAGCCGTGACTCAATGGCCTTGAAACTGAGATGAGAACCATCCCACATTGTCAGAAATGACTAGCAGAGTAAAATCTGCAGGGACTCCTTTACCTTTTTCTGTATACACACCAGTGTGCATAGTTGTTAAAATGCTAGATTTGAATGGGGAATCCAAAGCTGGAGACTTCCCCTTAGGCACAGAAGTAACTAACAGACGTTGGACCAGTCTCTCTCTATCTCTGTCCTAAACTGGGAAGTTGAAAAATATCTACCTACCAGCCAACACAGGACTAGTATGGGAGATTACAATCTATAACAGTGGTGGTGAACCTTTTACTTACTGAGTGCCAAAAAGTACGTGCTTCGTGCATGCCATCCGCACTTGTGTGCAGCTCCTCCACGTGTGCTGCAGGTGCAACCGCACCACCTGCACATACGTGCAGCTTTTGCATGTGCAATACACGCATGCTGCACGCAGGCACACAGGAGCAATCACATGTGCATGCGCAGGAGAGCTCCGAAGACCAGATGGATTTCCTGCTGCAATCACATGTGCATGCACAGAGGAGGCCTGAAGGCCAGCAGGGTCTCTGCAATTGTGCATGTGTGCATGTGCAATTGCATGTACATGCTCAGCTGGAAGTAAATTGGCTGACAGCTTGTGTGCCCAGCAAGATTGCTCTGTGTGCCACCTGTGGCACCCATGCCATAGGTTAGCCATCACGGGTCTGTAACATTCAATGAAGAGGTTTTCATTTTGCAATGGATTGATTGGGGATAGATGTGAAGTATTGCAGAAAAATAATGAACGTCCACATCCTTCCACTAAAATTCAAGACCATGGTGCTCAGTTACTCCAAAGTTAAAAGAAGCATCCAAAAGATGCTTTTTGAAGAGGCAACTGGACTTTCTTTGCTTTTTCTTGAAGACGTTTCACTTCTCATCCAAGAAGATTCTTCGGTTCTGGACTGAAGAAGCTTCTTGCATGAGAAGCGAAACATCTTCAAGGAAAAACGAAGTCCAGTTGCCTCTTAATAAAGCACCTTTAGGACAACCCAGACCAGGATTATTCAAAATCTCCATAGATACAAAGCTTGCATATGGATACATACCTTTCCTTTCTAGATACTGCAAAGGACATGAAGGCTTTGGGTCAAAGTATCCCTTGTTCATTATAAAAATGGAATAAATGGGATATCAAGGCTTGCTTGAAGATACCATATGAATTCCTTGTACGATGCCCTATCCTTTCGCATACTGCCTTCATTACATATGATAGACACAGAGTTAAAGGATGAAGGAAGGTCCCTGTGGACAGCACAAATCTTCCACCATGGAAAAGATTCAGAAGGATCAAGGAGTTACAAATAGCAAGTCAGAAGGAGGAAGATCCTCACAAACCAAGAGACGCAGAATGGAGTTAGTGAGAAGGTATTCTCAAGCAGTGCAAAGTCAAGAAGAAAGCAACCATCTTGCTTAAATTAAATCCCCCAGTGGATTGTCCATGCCCCTATGGGAAAACCCAGAGTAGAACAGGAAGCAGAAGAATCAAGTTACCAAGAATCCCACATGCAAATGTAGATTCTTCTGCAAATAGATGAGTCTAAATCAAAATTCCATAAAAAGGTAAAGGAAATAGCCAAGAAAGTGCCACCATCAATTGGGGAAAAGATCTATTCTCTGACATTGTGAATAGAAAACAGAGTAGACAAGAATCGTTAAGGGAATTCGGCTTGAGAGTCATATACCAGCAGAACCTTCTTCAACCTGTCACTTGTAGACTATTGGTTGGCTGGCAACCATGAAACTGAAATGGTTGAAAAGCAGCTGAAATAAGATACATTTCCTACATTTGTCACATATAGCCTAGTAATTAGTCTCCCAAAATCTAGACGACAGCTAGCTGGGAATAGCAATTAGCAATAAGGTCTATACAGGTAATCCTCAATTATGACTACAAGTACAGAAAATTCATGGTTAAGCAGGGCAATCATTAAGAGAACCAACACATGAACATACCTGATCTTATAAACTTTTTGCCTGTCATTAAATGAATCACCTGTGGTCATTAAGTGAGATGCCATGTAAAAGCAACTGGTGACCTCTTGATGGCTTCCCCACTGACTTTGCTTGTTGAAACCAGTGGGAAGTTCGCAAATGGTAACACAACTGCAGGATGTTGCAAAGGTTAAGGGCTAGCCAATGACCTTCTGACAAGCAAAGTCAACAGGGAAGCCAGGTTCACTTAACAGCCATGTTATTAACTTAACAAATGTAATGATTCATTTAATAACTGTGGCAAGAAAAGTCATAAATGAGGCAAATTCACTTTTAAAATGTTTCAGTTAGCAACATAAATTTTGGGCTCAACTGTGGTCGTAATTCGAGGACTACCTGTACAACTGTTTAATTATAAACAGTTATGTCTAAATCAGAAATACGTTTTTTTTATTATATAAAGTCTTATGTTTTTCTGTTAACCACATACTATACCAAAAAGGATGGAATAATCTTACTTCCTGACAACTTCATGGGTTTTTCTACAAGGAGTAGAGGAAGCGAACTTGTTATTTTCCCACTTGCACACAGAAATCAAAACTGCTGGCAAAGGGATCACAAGTCCATTTGTAGGTCAATTTTCAACAAAAAGCAGGTAATAAAAATGTGGGCTGCTAATTTTTGTGGGGTTATTTACAATGGCAAGAAGTGAGAAACACAGTAACTCAGTTGCAGCCATGATTTTAATCACATCTTGGACACAGAAAGAGGGCAAGGCTTCAATCAGAAAAAAATGACAAATTATTACCTTCTCTTTGTTTTTAGAAGTAGGCAAAAACTTAACTGAAAGAGATGACAAGTGAAGTGTATAGCCCAGGAAAGGAGGAAGACTTTTTTTGTGACCGTAATCCAAAATATTCCAAAACAACCAATGATAAGGTTCTTAAGGGAAAAAATGCAAGAGTAGACAGCAGAAAAAAATGAACCCCGAAAACAGTGGTAAGGAATTATGTATTGAAAATAATAATCAGTACTTATAATTATCATTAGAAGGGAGAGGTTTTCTTATCAGCAGAAAAATCAGTCAGGTCAGGTACTTTCTTAGTTACTGGAAAATTATGTATGAGTACAGATTGTATTCAGATGTACCAAGACCAAAAGAGAAGCAAGTATGGCAGGAAGAGGTGAAGCAGATACATGAAGGTCCTTCTGGGTTAAATTCTGGACTGTTCACACCTGCCAGCTACAAGACTCCCCGTATTAAAACATGCAGTGCTCATGATGATGCATGCAGTGCATTGCATTGCATGCACAGAGAATGCAATGAGATTGTTGAGTTGTAGTTGTTATCCAGAAAGTCACCATTTATCCCTGCTTTGACCTCATAGGCACCAAGAGATGATATGAAGAAGAAGATAGAAGTGATATAGATAACACTGCATGCTAACTAACAGACTGTGAAGAATGAGAACGGATTGGTAAGGGATTTTCTCCCGTGTACCTGAGCTTTCTCCACAGACTCACTCCTCCGTGGGAAACCTTTCTTGCTGCGAACTTCTTCTTGCTCCTTCTGTAACAAAAGATGACCCCTTACACTTATGGTGAGGTCAACCAGAGATGATGGCACCAAGGTGATGGAAATAAAGACTCTTGACTTGCACTGATGTTATCTTATTGGATAATGATACGTCTGCAAGAAAACCACCAAGCACCAAGGATTCCACAGTTCAATTCTGAGCTGCAAATATTCTCATCTATTGAAATCTTGGCTTTGTTGAAGAATGTTAAGGAACAGGTCTTCCTAGGGAATACCACTGACTCAAGTCATTCAACCGATGAAGAAGAATAAGCAACTGATGGCCAGAATTCAATTTCTACCTACTACATTTTAAATTTGGTGCAGCTTATCAGCAGAAACAGCATTTATGTCTTTATGACAGCACTAAAAGATCTCAGAACTTGCCTAGGAATTCTTTGCTATCTTATGTCATCTTCACAAGCAAGAAAGCAATTCTATCTTCAGAAATCTCTTGTTAGAAACAGAGGAAAAAAACGCAACCATTTTCAACCTCACCCATTGTTGTTTTTCTTGTTCTCTTGAGTTGACTTCCTGTTGTTGCTGGAATTTCCTGCAGATTTAAAAAAAAACAAGAGCTGTTATTACACCATTCAGATCTTAAATTTCTAAACTTAACTGTATCTTTCATCGTACTTCTAATTTAATCTGATGCTCTATTTGCAACAAAAAAAAATACATACAAGTTTGTATCCATCCCCTTTACCAAAAAGGGAGGAACAGAATTAAATCTGTGATATCAGAATCATAATACTGCAAGGACTTTATTGGAAGCAAACAGGGTTTTTTTTCTGTTGCTGTGGAATATTTATAGAATTCTATTCCAAGAGATGTTCTATCCAGAATGGAGTCCTCAAGGACAATTTTGGCCAATGCCACTGTGAAATACAGTGGGGCAAAAAAGTATTTAGTCAGCCACCAATTGTGCAAGTGTTCCCACTTAAAAAGATGAGAGAGGCCTGTAACTGGCATCACAGGTAGACCTCAACTATGAGAGACAAAATGAGAGACAAAAAAAATCCAGACAATCACATTGGCTGAGTTGGAATGAATTTATTTGCAAATTATGGTGGAAAATAAGTATTTGG
>JAEANM010006609.1:0-18455 GCA_017656035.1 Myanophis thanlyinensis | reverse complement strand
CGCGGCAAATATAAAAAGCCGCGGCTTCCCTCAACTTTTGCCTTTTGACTGACAAGTTCCGCATCATGAGTTTTACTTGCGGTTTGAATAAAATGGGACCCCTCGCGGTCATCCAAACGAACCCATTTTCTTGAGTTTTCCTTTACCGATTGGGACCGGGTTTTCGGCTAAAACAATTATAGGATGTTAAGGGGTCATGCAAGACACTAGAAGTCATGTCCCTCATTGCTTGCTTGCTTGCTTGCTTACTGTATTTAGTTTTTCCAAATTCCATGGAATGGCCTTTTCAGTAGCATGTTTTTAAGTGTATTAGTTTTGCTTTAAATTTGTTTCACAATTATTTCCCTTTTTTTTAAATAAAAAAGCCCTCTTAACTTTGACTGTGAGATTTAATGGTTAAGACAAGGGGGGCGGGGTTTGTTATAGAAGTGGCTAGTATATATTGAGTATGCAAAGTAAAAAGTTGAGGCTGTAACATTATTATGCTCATTCTACAGCACTGGAAAGAGCCAGAAGTTAATGCTTTTTTTTTCTTTTCCCTTCCATCCTACACTTCTCTCTTTCCCCATTTCCATTTTCCCATTATTTTCATTTTAATTTGTATTTTATGCTCTAATAAGTTTAATAAATTTATATTATTAAATATCATCCTTATTGACTACAATGCTGTCTAGATATATTTGCTGCAATTCCCATAATTCCTTGTTAATATGGTCAGAATCTGGAAGTTCTTGGAGTTGTACATCTGGGTGCTAAATATACTTGGGAGTTGTGGAAGTTAACTATACTAATGTCAGTCTTATTTATACAAGAATATACTAGATATATACACATGCACAATATGAAAACACACTTCTATTTAGCTAGATATGTACACTCGTCTCGTACAACATGAAAACACAGTAGTACATATTGCATGCATTTGCAGATACAGTATTGATATAACTGATAAATAGTATATATTGTTAAAGTCTATGATGGAGGAGGAGAAGGAGGAGGAGGAAGTTATGAGAAATATTTTCTATCTATATTTTTGTATATACATCATTTTTAATGGATAATGTCAAGACAACATCTCTCTGAAGCTTTAATGGATGAGAAAGTATCCAAAAAACACTTCCTTCATAAAGTCCTTGAAAGACAGCAGCCAATCAGAAGATTTTGTGGATAATGTGGATAAATAATGTGGATTATTTAAAATAATATTTTTATCCTTCAATAAACCAGGCTGTAATTATTTTGGTTTAACTAAAACCAAACAGTAACTTTCCAGATCATTTAATGCACTTCATAAAATAGTTACTATAAACATCATGCTACAATCAATGTTTTTATGATAAATTTAAATAAATAACTTTCACTTTAAAACCCCTCAAAGCTTAAAGGTAGGGTACTTGAGAATCATTTCTCACACAGCCCAATTTGGAGACCCTTTTCTGGGTTCGCCTGCTAAACAAATTGCACTGAATAACTGCCATGGAGAAGAACTTCTCAGAGATCATACCCTATTATGCAAATCTCAGAGAAGTTCACTTGCACGCACTCTGACATGCATCTAGTTTGAATATGCATTTACATATTCATACTGAATACTAATTCCATATTTCTCTGAATGGAGAGTCTTGATCTGCCAAGAATAAATATGAGTTATGTTTCTTTCCCAAATATTTTTCTACGATCTATTTATATGTGAACTTATAAATATATTATGGAGAATCAAACCAATATAATGTAGAGGTACCACAACTGAGACCAGAATTTCTGTTGCTAAATGATGTGGTCATAAAGCAAGACATCACATCACTGGAGTCCTTAGCAATCCCAACACTCCCTATTGCCGTCTCAATTCCAGACACCTGTGCCATTCAGTCACTAAATCATGCAGCCTGTTCTTGCAATGGTTCAGAAAGCCTTCAGAAAACTTCCAAGATCTTCCCCAGGTCTTGTGAGAATGGGTGTATTATTTGAAGAACAAGGGCAGCTTTCTAAAGCTTTCTGAAACAACTCTTTAAGAATAGGGAAATTAAATAAGTAACTTGTTCTCCAATACAATTATCAGCAAAAAGCTCAAGAGTTCTAAATAAATTTATTCAACATTCCACTCTAAATCCTTAGCTGTAACAAAATCACATTTAAAAGGAATAAAATGGTCCTGATATCCTAATGTAAACAAAATAAAATAAAGCCAAAGTATGATGAAAAGAGACCATTTCTCATTTACAAAAGACAAGCTCCAATTATTCACTGTAATTTCATGTCTTTTCTTCTGGTTTATCACCACAAGAGCCTTCCACATGTAGCTAAGGATTTATGATTGTACTCATGAACCAACCTAATTTTACCATTTTATTGCCAATTCAGTTCATCTTTTCACAGTTGTTTCGTTCTGGTGATCTGCTTTCAGTTTTTACTGTTCTTTAAAAAACCTGATGTAATCTGCCATTACACTTTTCATCCCATACTTCCAACAGGAGATCATTTAAGGACAGGTGAAATAGCTCCTGTCTCAGTACAAATACTTAAAGAACTTCTTTCTTAACTTCTCACTATTATGAAATTAGTATTAAAAGGGCACACTATTTTATGACCTGACCGTGAGATTTATTTTTGGAAATACTTCTGTCAAAAGCTTTATTAGAAAAGACTATAATGTCTCCCAAGGGAGCTTGGTCTGTTTTCGTGGTGACACATTTAACCAGCCATGGCTGTCAGGGACCAGATGCATTAGGGAAATGAAACTTCAGTCAGCCTGAGGACTGCACCAGACTTTAGCTGTCAAGTTGGGGAAGCTTTCCCAAAGTGGGTATGGCTGGGGGCTAAACTTTTAAGAAGTAAAATTAATGCATTAAATATGTACAAAGCTTAAGGCATTTATTTTACTCTTTGAAACCTTTCCAAACTCTTCAAAATGCAAAATGGGACCCATGGGTTTGCCCCCCTCCCCTCTGGAGATCATAAGAGGGATGCTGGTGAATATAGATGGCCCCTGGATTACCCCTATACTAAATCACTCATAGTGGCAACTTATCGTGAAAAAGGCATGCATGAATGTACATTTTCCCATCCCCATCAAGAAAAGGAAGGAGACAGATACACTTACTAGGCACTCGGTTAATGGCTTTGAGGGGCCTCAGAACTCGTACAGTGCGAATTGCAGACAAGTTAATATTTTGAAGATCCAGGGAATATTCCACCATCCTGCAAAAGATGAAAGATACTGAAACGATTATATATGTTTAAAACCAATAGAGTAAATGAGGGATACAGGAGTTAAAACGGCTCATGCTGACAGAATGGCATCAAATCCCTTTAGTGGTTCTTCTTCCTTAGTCTATCTTGAGAATTTGATGGTAAGAAAATATTGCAGGAAGCATCACTCTGCAAATCTTATTACAGGTTGTCACTTCACTGGGGTTGGAGAAACTGAACAAATGACTAGCATCCAGTGCTGTATATCTCAGGCTGCATCTTTAGGATAGGATGACAGTATCAGCTTATAGATTCAATAGTGGATACCTCTTGGGAATCTTTAAATCTGAACATGTGCATTCCACAAGCTTTACAAAAACCATCCTCCCCAAACCCTCAGATTCAATTTAAAAAGCTACCCATAATCTTTAGGATTTAAAAAGTAGCAGGAGATCAGAAATATTTCTTCCATTTATTCCCACCATATTTTATTCTTGATAATACTGGCTGGACTGGATGCCTAAATTTGTTCAGCAGAATCTGAAGATCCACCTGCTGTAGATTATGAACAATTTTAAGACCTCCATAATTCACAAGTACTTTACAAATTAACAGTGTTTATGTGTTAATTTTGTACTATAAGCCTCCTGAGAAGGGATATCTGTATTTGTATATACTGTACATCTATAAATAAATACAGAACTGGGATATATTAATCAGAATGTTGACTTTCTAACAGGAAACAGATTTTTGAGATAGTCTGGGGCACAGATTTTTAAAAAATCATCTTCTTTGCCTTGTACTATCTAATTCAGGATTCTAATCAGGATTAGATGATTTCAATAAATGTTACTGATTGCTTCTAATTCTGGATGACTTCATAAAATCTGTTCTATCAAATCAGAGGGGAGGGGAGGAGAGAAGAAGAAAGGTGAGAGACCAAAGAGCCACAATGGCGCAGTGGTTAGAATGTAGTACTGCAGGCTACTTCTGCTGCCTGCTGGCTGCCTGTAATTTGGCAGTTCAAATCTCACCAGGCTCAAGGTTGACACAGCCTTCCCTCCTTGAGGTCAGTAAAATGAGAACCCAGATTGTTGGGGGCAACATGCCAACTTCATAAACTGCTTAGAGAGGGCTATAAAGCACTGTGAAGAGGTATATAAGTCTAAATGCTATTACATATAGAAAAAGAATGGAACTTTGGTTGCCAGCTGCAATCACTGTTGATCCTGTTCTGATCATCTTTGCTGTTGCCAGTGAGAAGGTATAAAGACTAGAAGCCAGCATTTCTTTCTTAAGATTAGTGCAGAGTGTTTTAGTTTTAAAATAAGTGATCTTACATACATACTGGCTGAATTCACATATTATGCTGAGCTACAATGAGGTTTTCTTGCTTATGGTTTAAATGAATTTCAGCTTCAGTATAATAGTTTGATTTGGCAAACTATGGTTTCATACAGTATAGGAACTCAGTCACAGTTTATTCTGTCTGGCACCTGCCTTCCAGTAGAGAAAACTGTAACTCAGTGCAATCTTCTCAGGAGATTCAAACCATAACCTACTTTGTGTAAGCCAGGTCTCTAACTGCAAGATTCAAAAACAAGAATAGGTTTAAACTTTATGAGGCAATTAGATAGGATCTTCTTGAATCAGTATAAGCAAGCAACTCACAAAATAATATAAATACACAGGGAGAACATACCACTAAATGCTCGGTGCTATAAGGCAACTGTAAAAAGAATTCCTGCCATCCATGACCTGGATGCATCCAGGAAAGAAGAGGCACCATTGACTTGATCTAATCAGACTTCTATATGTGCTGATAAATTCATTTCAAGGACATGCATGTTTGTTATTACTGATCTCTTGTCAGGGGAGGAAGAAAGATGGCAAAAGGAGAAGAAGAAGTTTTCCTCAACCAAGCATTCTCCAGATATGCTTTTATTTTTAAATTCCATGCTGTAGACCATCTGATGTAACTGGAGGGTACCAAACTAGAAAATAAAATCAAAATCTAATTCTCGTGAGTCCTGCTCCTGAACTTTAAGAGCAAAGAGACTAGAGCTCATAAAATTAAGTGGTATAATTAATCAATTAATTCATGAGTCATATTAAAATTCAGAGCAGTCTCGCATGGGAAGAAAGTTCAGGTCTGATGACATTGTCATAAACAATTTATGTTCATCCCTCCAGTCAGGGGATGCATTCGAAGATGATCTTTCAAAGAAAATAAATGTTTTGTCAGTGAGAGTTTTCTTTGATTGTCAGTACATTGCAATAGATTTTAAATGTTCAATTTAACTGATAGAATAGATCCATTCATAGAAGTACTTGAGAAATCAGTCCTTGCTACTGGGGGGAACTTGCTTGTGCACACAAAGCATTTTCTACTTCTTTTTGTCCAAAAATATAAGAATTGATATCCATAATTAGGATTTCTTCTAACATGTAGCAGAAGCCTTTGTACTGCTGGGGGGAAAAGTAGATATTTTGAAATTGGGAATATGAAATTAATTGGAGATAGATTTGTTGAAATATAAATTAGGTTCTTTTCAATTTGCATAATTTTATATTAACAATTTATTATTGGTACCAATTATTTCATTAAAATATTTATGAATTGTTTGAATTGCCTATACTTTGTGCAGATCAATAGGTTAATAAATAAAACTTTAAGCAAATTTAAACAAGAGTGCTTTCCATGCATACATCATACAACATGGCAATATAATCACAGTCTGTCTTCTAATGGGGCTATATTGCAAATCAGTAGTGTACAAAAAGGGAAAAAGTTAGAATCTCAATAGTTCCTATTTTTTCCTTTTTATTTATTTTATTTTTTCTTTTTATTACATTAATATTGATAGAATGTTGCTCTGTCTTTATTTTCAACAGTTATTGAAATAATAGAATGTTAATAATTTCAATTAATATAGTACAAATATTATTATATCAAAATAATACAAGATTTACAAAAAGAAGGGGGGAAACCCCAAATTAAAAAAAAATACATCTCTATTATGGTGTCATGTACAATGCCTTCTTTCATATTATATTAAATTTATAATTTTTTTCTGTTTCATCATAATTGAATCACTACCATCTGAAATTGGATCAAAGAACTGTTAGTTTTGTGAGCTTCTGAGAAAATATATTGATTTAGTTGTTTAAACTCTGAGGGCATCTGACACAATAACTCTGAATGGCTTCTGTTTGTTTTTAAACTACATATATTTCCTTGGTTTTGGGTCTTTCATTTTGGGACTATCTTTAATGTTCCACAAAAGTATCCTTTTCCTAGAATGACCACTCTAGAACTTTAGCAAAGGGATAGAAGACTTCTCATCTATGTTGACAGATGCCCCATCTGTGCAATGGCTGAAGCTGGTGAGGCAGGAAATAGCAGTGCTCTGACCCCCAAAAATGGTTACATAAAGATTGAGTAGATGTCTCAAAGCTAGGAAAGGAAGCCAACGTAGGAGGAAAAGGCCTGCAATTTAAACCCCGGAATAGGTAGGTAGGTAGATAGATAGATAGATAGATAGGATAGATAGACAGAGCTTGATTTTTGTGTTCTGCATATACAGAGCTTTTATCTTTTCTTCAGTAAAGCCAATTATTTAGCTAAGTCATATCTCTGATGCTTCTGCTGTAAGCACATTTCTTGAATACAGGATGAGGCTATGGAAAGTTAAGATTTATTGCTAAGCCTGGGGTGAAATCTGAATATCTGGGACTGGAAAGGATGAATACATGTGTATGTGTATATGAGTAACTGCCACAGGTCTAGCTGTCTTACTGCAGGCAGTGTTCTCTTTGCCCATAACTACAGGGCTCATTAGCACCTAGAAGCGACTGCTTTTCATCATCAGGTATGAATTCACCACTGCAAACATTGCATCAATTTTGGTTCAGCCCAGTGTGCTGCCACATCTCAAGGACAGTGTCAAGATTATATTGTTAAATAAAGCTTATAAATCTTATGCTAGACCAATCTTAGAGTATTGTTCAACTGTTTGGAATTCCCACCATATAACTGATATCAGTACAATTGAGTGGGTCCAGAAATACTTCATGAGAAAAGTCTTGCACTCTTCTGTACACAATAGAATCCCTTATACTACCAGGCTCGAAATTATCAGTTTGGATAACTTAGAATTGCGCCGCTTGTGGTCAGATCTAAGTATTGCATATAAAATTATACACAACAATGTGCTACCTGTAAATGACCTTTTGGTTTTAATCACAATAATACACATGCCAACAACTGCTTCATACTTAATGAGTATCATTCCAAACTCAACTGTAAGAAATATGGCTGTTGTAATAGAGTTGTCAAAGTCTAGAATGCTCTACCTCAGGCATGTCAAATACGTGGCCTGGGGGCTGCATGCGGCCCATTGCAAGTGCACCTGTGGCCCGTACAATGTTTTATATGCCACCTTGTATCCTTCTTGAGCAGAAAGATGGGGTAAAATATTTTGAATCGATAAATAAAATTAAGTGAGTAAACAGGAAGGAGAACCCTACACACTGAGTTCACTGTTGAAAAGGCAGTCTAGACATGTAACAAATAAGCAAAAAAGCTTCCGAGGCTCCCCAGGCAAGTTGCAAGAGAAACACCACTTACCTGGAGCAACAGCAACTCCTCCTTAGCCTAGTCGGAAGAGCTAGTTGGGCAACACCAGTGCTTGTAACCTGACCCGCGCCACCGTCCCGCTGTCCCAACAGCAAGATGGGTCGCCCTCCGAGCTGCCAAGGGCGAGCCCAGCCACTGTGGCCCAATTGAAAAGACTGTGGCCATCATCATAACTCAAATGTGGCAATATGGCCCTCAAGGAACTCTGAGTTTGACATGACTGCTCTACCTGATTCAGTTGTTTTGGCTACAAATTTTCACAGTTTCAGTCGCAGACTGACTTCCATGGACCTTACACCATATCTAATTGGACAGTAGAGGGGGCATGCATAAGTGCACTGATGTGCCTATCGTCCCTGTCATTGTATTGTTATCTTTTATTCTTGTATTCGTTTTTGTTGTTATTGTTTGACAAATTCCAATAAATAAAAATAAATAAATAAAAATATTAACTTCACTCAGTTCCTTGATTAGACTGCTTATGCTGGTTTCTACAATGCTATGCAAAAATACTCAGAGTTTATCTTGGCCTATATCTGGCATCATTACAAGCAAAATCAAGGGCTAACTTGCAACTATTCTTGCAAGAAATGAATACATGCTTGGGCATCTACAACTGGAGGTGGAGGTGAGTCATACAGTCCCAGGAAAAAATACAGCTATTCTAAGAGGATGGTTTCCCCTTAGCAACTCTGTGCCCTCAAATCTGAATACTACCATCAGTTCAAACAATACTGAATGTCATATATAAATGCTGACTTTGCTGTTAAACAAATGTTAAAAGAGGTTACCTCCTACTTTAGTATTTACTGAATGCTTAATATAAATCTTTTGCATAGTAAAAAGATTTCTGATTGCCAATATAGAGGAAAGTTAGATATATGTCCCTTTATATAACAGGGCCCTTTTTCTATTTGTCTATGCCAAAAGCACCTAGAAATCTAGAAACACAAAAATATAAATTTTTTTAAAAAACCAAAGATCTCCAAAATTCAAAGAAAAAAAATTGAAAGTCCTGGTCCCATCATTATCTGAGATATTACCTCTTTTATTTTGCATAGAATA
This sequence comes from Myanophis thanlyinensis, assembly GCA_017656035.1. Classification (NCBI taxonomy): domain Eukaryota; kingdom Metazoa; phylum Chordata; class Lepidosauria; order Squamata; family Homalopsidae; genus Myanophis; species Myanophis thanlyinensis. The sequence continues at coordinate 9,562 of JAEANM010006609.1, read as the reverse complement.
GTCTTCAACTTACAACCTATTCCTTAGCCAGCATTCAAAGTTATGACAGATCTCCCCAGAAATATCACACAGTCATGTGATCACATTTTGGGTGCTTGACAATCAGCCTGTATTTATGGCTGTTTACTTCCAGTTACCAACAAAAAACACCCACTGGCTAAAAGGGGCATTGGTCTTACCTGATACGCTCCTTCTCATTGTGCTGAGAATAGAATCCAAGCATCGGCATGGCTTCATCTGTCAGATCATTGGACTGAGCCAATCAACATGAAGTCTGCCTGGTGCTGGTGCTCTCCAGTTTTTCGGTGAAGGAATGTTGATTGACCGCAAGAGCTCCTGTAAGAAATCAATTGCCTCCACCCCAGAGTAGTTAGAGTCTAATGTGCCTAGGGTGGGTTTGGATTCTATTCTCAGCACAACGAGAAGGAGTGTATCAAGTAAGACCAATGCCCTTTCTCCACAGTGCTGAGAATAGAATCCAAGCATGGGACATACCAAAGCTGGCAGTCCTATGGGTGGGCCTCTCTTGTAACCTACATAGAGCTTGAAGTATGTACTTGTTGCAGGACACATCTGCTGAAGGCCACATCTGATGAGGCATAGGAATCTATTTTATAGTGCCTTATGAATGGAAAAGGCATGGCCCAGGTTGCTGCCCTGCAAATATCGTCAATGGAGGCTTGAGTTGACCAGGCCACTGTAGTGGCTGCACTCCTTGTGGAATGTGCTGTCAACCCTGGTGGAACAGGTAGCTGTTGTGACTGGTAAGCCAGTGTAATACACGCTCTGATCCAGCAACCTATTGTAACTGATGATACCTTCTTCCCCAGAGTGCTAGGATTAAAGGAGACGAACATAGACTCGGTTTTTCTAAAGGAAGCAGTCAGCTTCACATATGCTTTCAGGCCTCTGCGCACATCCAGTGTGTGTCACAGTTTTTCTCTGTCTTGCATGGGATGGGGACAAAAGTCTGGTAATATCAACTCTTGGGCCCTATGGAACCATCAATTAATTTTGGGAATAAAGGATGGATCCAAACGAAGTACCACTCTGTCCTTATGAAATATACAAAGGTCTTGTCTTTCAGACAGTGCTGCTATTTCCAATATGCACTGGGAGGATGTAATCGTGACCAAAAAACCCTCCCACTTTTAATGTCAAAAGACATAAGGAAGCCTTACCTATTGGCTCATAGGGAGCCATGGTGAAAGCCTTGAGCACTTTAGGCAGATCCCATGTGGGATATCTATGTATCGTTGGAGATTTAAAGTTGGTCGCCCCCCAAAGAAAGGAAATGACCATGGGATGCTGTGAAATAGAAGGAAAGGGGTCACAACAAAGGAGAGACACTGGGGTGAGGTGGCTCTTCTCCCAATTAATCGAAAACCCATGTCCCTGCAATGTCTGGACCGTGAGCTAAGCATCCATCATTGCATGATGTAATGAAGAGGATTGTATGAGTATGTCATCTAAATAGCATTGCACCCTTACTGGTATCAATGGTGTGCTGTTAATGCAGCTAATATTTTGGTGAAAGTTCTAGGGGCTGAGGAGAGGCTGAAGGGTAAGGCTGTGTATTGAAAGTGCCTTCCCCCATAGCAGAACCTGAGATAACGCCTGTGAGCTGTGCAGATAGGGATGTGTAGGCACGCATCAGACAGGTCAATAGACATCAGGAAGTCACCCTTCCTGATGCCCTCCAGAATGGATTTTAATGACTGCATCTTAAATCGGTGGTATGATATGTGCACATTTAGCCTTTTAAGATCCAGAATAGCGCACCAACATCCTGAGTCCTTAGGGACTACAAATAGTATGGAGTAAAAAACCCCACCCCTTTCCTGTTCTGGGATTGATTCAATGGCCTGAATGTCCAATAGATGTTGGATGGCTTGCTCCATCAGGCTCCTCCTTTCTGGTTTAAAAGAGAAAAGTGATAAAGCACCTGGGGGGGGGTGTAGAAATGTATTCTAGTGTTAAGACTGTGTCTGAGCATACTGAGAACCCACCTATCCATGGTGGTCTCTTCCCATTGGGTAATAAACAGTGTCAGCCTACCCCCAATGGGAGCCTTGAACCTGGATTTATCTAGGTCTATGGAAGGGGTGACCTCCCGCTCCTCTAAAGGGGCATTTCACTTGGGTTTGTGGTCGATACCTGTCCCAAAATCTATCCTGGGGGCACTCCGGATGCTTGAAGTACGGCCTGGGTACTGTATCCATACTCAGGTCAGGTCTGGGTGGAGGACTATGGGAATATGGAATGAAACGTAATTCAAATTTCTTGTGTTGGGGAGGCAATATCTTTTTCTTTTCCTTAGTTTTGACTAGTAGGGGATCAATGGTTTCACTGAATAATCTTCCTCCCTGGAAGACTCCTGATGCTATGCGCCATTTAGTTCTGACATCAGCTTGCCAATTTCTAAGCCAAAGTAATTGTTGTGATGTCACGGAGGAAGCCATGGACCGTGAAGCGAACCTCACTGTGTCCAAGGTGTCATCAGCTGAAAGTTGCATTGCCGCAATTATTTTGTTGAGGTCTTGTTGTAGCTGAATGTCACCAACAGGTATCCTGCTCTCCATCTGGAGTAGCCATAATAAAGTGGACTGGTTGAAAAAAGTCACTGCAGAGGCAGATTGAACTGCCCAGGCTGCAGTTGATAAGCAGCACAGAGTGCTAACTCTAACTTTTTGTCCTGCTTGAGGACATCCACCATGTCACCTGATACTAGTGATGGGGAAGTGAGATTTATTATAGGTTCCCCAACTGTGGGTAACTGAAGAGGATCTGAAATAGCTTTGTCACCCAGGTAATAATGCTTATCCAAAGTGTTGGGGTAGATTGAAATTCCGGCATCAACCACTGCTTCCGGATAACATCGATGACCAGTTGAGGAGTTGGAACATTGTTACATTCCTCGATTGGTGAACAGAAAAGACAGGAAGCACCTTTGCATGTGTTAGATTCATTGAGCAGTAATGGGGAAGTAATCCCCAGCTCTGTTGTAGTCTTAGCCTTGGCGAGTAATGATTTAAAAATCTCTGGGGGAAATAACCCCACAAAGGCAGGAGGGTCAGGGGCAATATTCTCATCATCAGACAGGGCAGAATCTCTAATCTCCTCTCCGCAGGAGGATATCCCACTTCTCATTTAAAAGGCATAAGAATGAGGATCCTGTCTTGGACAAACACCCTCTGATTGACCCAAGGAAAGGCAGTCCTCCAGATATAGTTGAGATTGTGGAGGGAATGCAACTGATTTCAAGGTCTGTTGCAGTCCTGCAAAGCCTTGAGATAGTTTGGACCAACATATTTTGCAGTCCAGAGAAGAAATCCTACTGATTGTTTGGGTCCCTCAGGCCTGCAGTCACGGGGGTAAAGGTGGCCTCTACCTGGTGAAACAACTGAGGAGGTGGATTAATCAGGCTTTATGTTTGATCTTGTTTGGGACCCTCTGGTGACAAGGGGGCCTGCCCAGGATATGGTGGATCTGAGACCTGTGGAGGGGACAAATTACCTTTGGTCGAATCTACCACAGATTTTAGTCTTTTGTCAGCCTTGGAGAAGTCCTTCTCCAAGGCCTGTTGCCTAGTAGAGGCAAATCTATCTTCAGCCCTGCCTGACTTGTGCAAAGCTCTGGCCTTGATTTTTTTCAGATATTTTTCTAGAATTGGACTTGGTCCCCTTGCCTCACCTTTTGTCCCTCCTGATAGAGGGAGAAATGTCCTGGTTCCCAGGTGGAGGGTAATGGTTGGGAATTGGTCTCCATTTCAACCCTTCAGTAGCCCAATGGTTAGAAAGCACACCCCAAAAAGGCTGTTAAAATTCTGGCAAGGGTAAGGCAGTTAGCTTGATAGCCTTCCCACCCAGACAATGGCAACAATAAATTGGCAGGAATTGGCTAATAGACTCTGTGAGGAGAATCAAAATGTTCACTTTTTTTCCCCTTTAAGGATTGGGGAAACGAAGTCTTAGTGCATTATAGGGAACTGTCACTTACAATCTTGCATAAGAATCACAGAATAAATTGAAAAGATCCTACCCAATCCTGTGAGAGGACTTGAGCAACTGCTCCTAAAGGTGTTTGTTTGCTTGCAGATTTGGGTGAGCTGAGCAGAGCAGTAGATTGGCTGGGTGAAGGGAACTGGATTCACATTGGAACCCCTCGGCATTTTGGCCAAAGCCCTGCTGGTCACTCTGCTCTCTGCCTGAAGGCAGACTTATGGCCTAAGGCCAGCCGCATACCAATCAGCTTGCCACTGCTGTGGTGTTTGGCAGGTTTGAGGCCAAACCTCTTGCACACCTGGAACGGTGGTGCTGCAGCAATGAAAGTTGCTGTGGTGTCTGCGGCAGAAGGTCTTCCCCTCCGGGGAGCTGCATTGGCACAAAAAGGTGCAGCACCAATGGCTGAAGGTCTGGCATGGTGCAGAACCCCTCCCGGGGTGCACTGGCACAAGAGGCAGGAGCGCGATGTCCTCTTCTTTCAGGAAGCTGTAGGAGGCTTAAAGCCTGTCAGAAATCTGTGCTGTCTAGCTAATTCAACAATTTCCCTATAGTAACTCAGAATGGAATCCAAGCATGGAAAGGAGCTCTAAATTTTTCCAACTGTCGATCTCAGACTGAGCCTAAAAGCTGGAGAGCACCAGCAACAGGCAGACTTCAAGTTGATTGGCTCAGTCCAATGATCTGACAGGTGAAGCCATGCCCATGCTTGGATTCTATTCTCAGCACTATGAAGAATGGGTTCATTTCCTGACCATGGTATTCACTCAATAACCACAATATTCATTGAATGACTGCCACAAAAAATGTGTCAAAATCAGTGCAGTTACTTGGTGGCCTGCTTAATGAGTGCCATGACCTACAATCGTACTTTTGGGGTCAGTTATGGCTATCTGTCAAGGACTATTTTCATTACCCTGACCAGTATGACCATTGGCCCTACATTAACTGGAACCATTGGAAATAAAATGCTTGTCTATACATGGATTGGTCTTCAGGTCAGAATATACTAAAAAAACCCACCCATTGGTACATAGGAATCCATCTTAACATGAAATAGAGGGAAGAATTTCAGCAATTTCTCTGTGTACTCACTTTTATACAGCTCTTTCTCTGTGTATTCACTTGACTAGATTCTGTATTAATTTGTGTTCTAAAAGTTCTATGACGAGCTTTTGTCTCTTGTTTTGTTTGGATGTCCTAGCCTTCCAAATTAAGTCAACTACTGGTATCTGTTGCAAATTCTTGATCAAACAAGCTCTGGCACGCAAAAACAGATGTAATATGAGCCATGGAATATGTTTCCACAGGTAATATGACTGATTCCAGGAAAGACAAATCATGTTTTCACTTGGACAAAGACAGATTATCCCTTGTTCACTTTCAGTTCCACTTCTACAACAGAGATAACTAATTTCACAGAACTGGTTCTAAGGTGGGTACTATCACACATATCTGCAGATCAGATTTGCTATATAAATCCTTAATTATAATCTGCCCTGTCTTTTTCCAAAAATAGACATTCTGTAAGTTCAGCAGTACATAATTATACATAGAAGGCTTAGACCTTGACGGCTGTCACCATCTAATTCACTCCATGCATTATTAAATATCAAAGGTTGCTCTAGTTGCTGACTCAGCCCAAGCAATAGGCTTTCGCTTTGTTCTGCAGCATATTTAACCAAAAGGATGCTCTCTGTGAATTGTCATTCAATTCTGTTCCCAGCCCAAAAAAATAGAAAGAGCAGCTGTCACAACCTTTCACAACAGCATTTGCTACAGGGACATATTTTCCAGGGCAACAAAGTATTACTTGCTGAAGTGTTATGATTTCTCCTTTTTTCCTCCATTGCCTCCTTTTTTGTCCTCCACACTGCAACTCTTTTTAAAAAAAAAAAAAAAACTTACCGTACTTACATTTGCGGTAATTGAGTAAAATGATATTTTTCTTGGAATGTAGTTTGCTTATATATTTTCATCCTCCCATGAGGAATTCAGAGAAAGTAGCAAATTTTGTATAGGCAATGAAAAATATTCAACCCCCTGTTAAAAATAATTTGAAGAGATTTAGATTGTTAAAAGAAAACCATCTCAAAAATTGGTCAGTCTTATCCCCATTTCTATGCATGTTTCTTTTATTTATTTTCATGCCCTTGCAGAAAGATATCTAAATCAGAAAACAGTTATAATTGATCTAAAATGTAAAAACAGTTGGAATTTTCTCTTTTTTTGAATGCAATTGAAACAATCTCCTTTGCTCTTAAGATGTAGAACCATTAGCTCTAAAGGTACAGTTAATGCCTAAAGATTACAATTCAACATCTGGAAGGCAACAGTTGAGAGGAGATTGCACTAATTTCCAAGGTACTCATAAGAGAAAAACACAGACAGAAGAAAACTGTCTTTCTAAATTAAGTAGATTAAAAAAAATCCATTTTCCTCAATGAAAATGGAATGACTTTTCAGAAATATATTTTCAGTAAGTTAACTAGTTATTGATGAGTTAATAAAAAAAGGAAAATATGCAAATCTATTTTATGGCAATCTGGAAACATATTGAGTAGTTTACCAATTAAATCCATTTCTCTGTAAATTCAGCTAATATTTCAATTTGATTTTGTTATATAGTCTAACAATATTATAGGAAATGTGCACATTTTCAGAGCCAAGTAAACAAATAAATAAACTAAGTACATGCTGGATTGATTCATTTTTTTTCAGCCAGTAAGAATAAATTACCTATTATTATATCTACAACTTTCTGGCTTCTGCATAGCGCAAATGTATTATTTAATACTTAAAATTAAGGTATTCAGAAGCCAGAAAGTTATAGAAATAACAACATGCAATCTATTCTTGCTGGGAGAAAAAGAATGTACTAGATGTTCACAACCTGGTGCCTTAAGATATGTGGAAAATACAACTCCTACCAGAATGGCCTTTGGGCATTCTAGCCAAAATTTTAGGCATTTTACATCTACATAGTCTGCCTTCCCTGCTTACCTCCTGTACTTTATTCCATCTAAACCAATTTGACATATAGGACAACACATGCTGGTAATTATCATTCTGCTCAATGCCACAGTGAAAAATGGCTACAAAGCGCAGTCATGACCCCTGTTCAATAAATCTGACCATGCCACTGTTATCCTCATGCCAAAATATAAACAAAGGCTCAAACAGGAACCCCAGCTGGAAGAGAAGTCAAGTGCTGGACAGAACAATCAGTGGCCGCCTTACAAGACACACTAGAAGACGGAGACTGGGACATGTTCCGACGCAGCACAGATGACATCAGATGATTTACGGAAGCGGTTGTGGGATTCATTAGGAAACTAGCAGATGACACTGCACAAAAAACAAGCATCAGAACATTTCCCAACCAGAAACCGTGGGTAGATAAGACCATCCACGATGCCCTGAGATCTCGTACTGCCACCTACAACATGGGACTTGCGTCAGGTGACAAGGACCCATATAAAGCTGCATCATATAATGTGTGGAAAGCGGTGAAGGAGGCTAAGCAGCGCTGTGGGAGGAAACTGGAGTCAGAGCTCCAACAAAAGGGGCGTTGGACTTACCTGATACGCTCCTTCTCGTCGGGTAGAGAGCCAATCCATAGTATGGGTCCACTGTCTTTCCGTAGGTCATGTGACTGAGAACAAAAAAGGGTATAAAAGGACCAGGCTCCACCTCCTGATCCCAGCTTCTGCGAAGGAACGTAACAGGTTAAACACAACAGTATCTCTCCTCATACTCGGTGATGATGGCAAGGACCCGGCCACTAATCGGGTTGGGCTGGATTGGCTCTCTACCCGACGAGAAGGAGCGTATCAGGTAAGTCCAACGCCCCTTCTCCGTCGGAGGTAGAGAGCCAATCCATAGTATGGACATACCAAAGTCATTGCTGTGCAGGGCGGGCCCTGGTCGGGTCCTGAGCCGAAGACTGTGAATGCACTTGTTGTAAAACTCTACGCCCAAAGGCTGCATCGGCCGATGCGTAGGAGTCTATGCGGTAGTGTCTGACGAATGGTGAAGGAGAGACCCATGTGGCCGCTTTACAGATCTCCTCCACCGATGCCTGCGCTGACCAGGCAGCCGATACAGCCGCACTCCTTGTGGAGTGAGCTGTGATTCCCCGAGGGGCCACCTGGCCCTGAACCTCATAGGCCATTGATATACACGACCGTAGCCATCTTCCGATTACGGAAGAGGTTGCCTTCTGGCCTAATGAATTGTCATGGAATTTAACGAATAATGCCTCCGTTTTACGAAGGGGGGCCGTTCTAGTAATATAAACTTGTAGTGCCCTACGAACATCTAGCTTATGCCAGTGGAGCTCTAATTGATGCGATGGAGCCGGACAAAAGGTAGGTAACACAATCTCCTGTGAACGGTGGAAGCTAGAATTTATTTTTGGAATGAATGCGGGATCTAAGCGTAGCGTCACTTTGTCTGCATGGAATATGCAGAGGTCACTTCGCACGGAAAGTGCTGCCAGCTCTGATATTCGACGGGCCGACGTGACTGCCACCAGGAAACAAACCTTGAAGGTAAGGATTTTTATTGATGACATACGCAACGGTTCAAATGGTGTTCTTGTAAGCGCTTGCAGCACGGTGGTTAATTCCCAGGTCGGGAATCGATGAACCGGTGGAGGGTGCAAATTGGCTGCGCCCTTGAGGAAGCGACGTATCATTGGATGGTTTGAGATGGATGATCCCATACTTCCTTGGACCACAGATGCAATGGCAGCAACGTGTCTGCGGAGGGTATTTGGCCTGAGACCTTTTTCGAGCCCGTCTTGAAGAAACTGTAAGATGGTAGAAATAGATGCGTTCAGCGGTTGGATGTCTCGCTGCACACACCACTTTGCAAATGCTTGCCACGTCGCCTCATATATACGGATGGTCGAGGGCCTCCTCGCTGCTAGAATGGTGGCAATGACATTGTCCGATAATTGTTCCGTTGCTAGTGAGCTGCGTTCAATCGCCACGCGGCTAATTGAAGCCAGCCCGGATCCGGATGTGATATCTGTCCCTGGAACAGCGAATCTCTGCGTATCGGCAGTCTCCAGGGGGGTTGAATCGCTAGATGTAGAAGTTCGGCCAGCCAAGGTCTCCTTGGCCAATACGGGGCTAGGAGGACTAATTGCGCTCTCTCCTTCTTTGCCTTTTGGATCACCTTGGGAATTAAGGGTAGTGGAGGGAAGGCATAGAGTAGGCCGCTGGGCCATCTTGCCCGTAGTGCATCTGCTCCTTCCGCCTGTGGGGTCGGAAACCTGGACATGAATCGATGTAGTTTTGCGTTCGCAGGGGAGGCGAAGAGATCCACCTGCATTGGCCCAAAGCGATCCACCAGTTGTTGAAATAGTTGGGGATGTAGCGCCCATTCCGCGTGGTCGATCGCGGATCGGCTCAACCAATCCGCTTGCGTGTTGGAGGCTCCCGAGATGTGTTGTGCTCGTATGGACAATAAGTGTCTTTCCGCCCAGGCGCCCAGATGCCTGGCTTCGTTCATCAGCCGCTTCGACTTGGTCCCTCCCTGACGATTTATGTGGG
>JAEANM010006608.1:0-18456 GCA_017656035.1 Myanophis thanlyinensis | reverse complement strand
ATCCGAGGAACCAAATCTTCCTTTCTTATGTATAGCACAGGGTGAAATATTGTTTATATTGTTTTTGTTTATGTTTTGTTGTTTATTATCAATAAAAATTAAAAAATTTAATAATAATAAAAAAACAAATTTATCTAAACTAAACTTGAGGCTCTGGAATAACTGGTAGCTTACAACAAAAAAAATCCTATTATATAAAAGAACTTAACTGACCAGAAACAAAATACCAGAAGAAAACCAAAACAAACCAGACTAAAGCAACACAAAATGTAGGGAAGGGACATGTCCATAGTCATTATGTCACCAAGACCTGGGAAAAAAATCTCGACTTCATTAATTTCCTGAAGATTTATAATGGATGGAAGTTATCCAAATGGGGAAGATACCATTCTAGAAGGCAGGGACTGTAACAAAGAAAAGAACTTATCACCTAAAGATGCCCTTAAAAGTAAAGAAAACAATCAATCCCCTTTGACCTGGACTGAATGGGCTATTTGAAAGATCTCTTCTAAGAGAGATCCATATCATATCATTACAGTAAGGGGATGAGATTTCATGTTTCTTGTCCTACTAAGCCCTTTGCTTGAGATTAGCATTTCTTCTCTTTCATTCTTACATGTACCTGAAATGCAAGTCCTCTGTGAACCAATTCCATTGATTTCTTCTTATTAATCAATTTTCACAACAAAAAAGCACGTTTTTTTTTCAGACTGGCAATTGGTAAATAGTTCCTTTTTAAAAAATCCTCCAGAATCTTTTTATCCTATTTTAATATCTTATTCCTTAATTCTTATACATCATCTTCATGACAATAAATTACAGATAAGTTTATTGGCATGATACAGCACATCAATTCCTTTTCCCCTCCCTCCAGGCTTGGTCACATGTACAACATTGCTGGACAAAGATTACAATCTTTAAAATGTAACATTTGTCCTCAGGGATAAGGTATGGGTATGGTCAAGATCCTCCAGCTCCAAAATCCATCTCTGCACATTTATTCTTTTATTTTCCTTTTTGCTGGAGACTGAGAAACATCGAATGACCATTTTAAGTTTGCACTGATCAAGAGTCCAAGGTAAAACAGGTTATTTTTCATTTAGTTTGCGTTTTAAACTTTCATAGTGCAGGATTCTATTTCGCACCATTCCTCCTCCTAAAACAGTGTGTCATTGCTATACATCGTACTTTTTTAAGGTGGCTTAAGAAATTATTACTCATCAAAGACAAACTTTCAACACTATATTTCTACGTTTTATTTTAGCATCCTTGGAGCTGTAGAGCTGCAGCTATGGGCTTTATGATAAACGAATGATGTATTTCCTAGGCATTTAAAAAGATCGCTACTTTTCTACAGATATCGATAGATGTGCAAGCCAGGTATCAGAAGAGAGATTTTCTGTTTCCCCGTTTCTTCTTCCACTAACCGTAGGATGAGTAGTCAGCCAATCCTCTCGAAGGGTCCATCTCCCGGGCTTTGGGGCTTCCTCCTTCTGGGCAAAAAACCCGGAGCATCCAGCGACCGAACCTCCCTCCTCATTTGCTCTGTCTCCGCCGTCGCTCTCCGACTTTTCCATTCCCAATTCGCGTGTCATTCAGCTTCGTTCCGGTTGGTGTTTCAATAAAATAGTTCCTCCGTCAAACTTTTAAACGAGCTTTAAAGTTCCTCTTTTCAGCAAGCAAACTTCTTGTTACCCAAAAAAACCTTCTTTAGCAGCTCTTGATTTCCAAGACTTTCATATTTTTGAGACAACAAAGAATGCGAGGAATCTATGTACCTCAAATGCGTTAGAATTAGTTGAGCGCTAAATTCTCTTACATCCATTAAATTACTGTGCTAGTTGTATATTAAACAGTATGATGTGGCTTTTTAAGCAACAAAATTTAATGTCCTTATGGGTACATGTAAATATGTCTGATTAGTTCAGACTACTGCTAATATAAAAAGTTCTAATTAAGTAATTTAAAATCTCATGAATTTACAGGTGAAAATATTGATATTATTTCAAGATTTATAGAGGGATTGCTGTATTAATACTTTTATGGTATTCCAAATGAATAGTTGAACTGCTTAGAAGGATTTTACGGGAACAAAAATTTCATAGATTTTCTTCATCTTAATAATGGTTATCATATGATGAGAAATTTTAACTTTTATGACTTTCAGTTTTATCATTGTGCATAAATTTTACTTCTGTCAAGTGACTCTGACATCAAGACAGAGGCAATAGAATATGAAACAAAATAACAGAACAGAACATCTCTGAAAGCAGCACATGAAAAACAGTTTTTGAAAATGACTTGGATAATGTGGAGAAGAAAGATTTTTCAGTAAAGATTCTAGAATTTTAAAGATTCTAGAATTTTCCATGCAAGCAATAGATGTTCCGAATGGAAACCCATATAATGTAGACCTCCTTCCCCCAATAATAAACAATGAATGAGATGGATAGTTGTATATTAACAGATCAAAATAACTGAAATTTCAGAGTTCTTCTTATACTGGGTTTTTCATTGTTTTGTGTTGTTTGCACACATTTCTTCTTTACAGCTTTTTCCATTGACCTGTCTGGGAACATATTTATTAATACTGTTAATACTAAATCAAATAAAATGCATTACAACTGTAAGACTGAACGTAAGGCTTATATGTTTAATTCAAATTGAATACATACACCATCAATTTATTTACATCAACTAAAGAACATCAGAGCAAAAATCTAAGAGAAAATTACTTTTTAAAAACTCTTGGAATTACAAATCTTTTGCTATTATTATCCTTATATCATTTCTATCATTGAATCAAAATTGTATTTTCTTCAATAGAAATTGGAAGATTAAATCTGTCTGGAAACAATTTGAAATCTTCTCTGAGTTCAACTGGAGAAAAAAAGTAATAAAGAACATCTGTTCATTCTTTCATTACTTCTTTTACAAGAATGAAACTGAGTGTTCACTTATTTCAATTTTCTGTTACAAGTATGAAATTCTAGAAGTATAGTCTGATTAAGTGCTTCCTAAAATTGCTCCTATCAATGGAAATGCTGAAAAGACTCTGTTGGGCTTCCAGAGAATCTTAATTGAAAATATAATTTGAGAAAGATAAAATTACATTCCACTTGGTGAAAAATGGGCCCTTCATATATTTATTTATTTATTTATTTACATTTATATACCACCCCATCTCCCTAAGGACTCATTTAAATGCACTGTTACTTGCAGGAACTATTATATTTGAGATGTTTAGTGATCTGAATCTCAGTGTCTTAACAATTTGGCTGGACTTTGCAAAGGTATAAGATTAATTTTAGCTTAATATTTAATGCAGATATATTCTGTATAAACCATGTTGTGCCTTGGTCAATATATCATGATTAAGTGAACTGTGATTTAAGGTTTTTTTATGAACTCTGTTTATTTGCTATACCATGTGTACTGTATTTTAAATTATATTTACTTGAGAACAACTGAGGCTTAATGGCATTGCTGCAATGGGACCTAATTTCAATAAACAACAATAGCCATAGCACTTAAACTTCTATACTGCTTCACAGAGCTTTACAGCCGTCTCTAAGCAGTTTACAGAATCAGCATATTGCCCCCAACAATCTAACTCCTCATTTTACCGACCTTGGAAAGATGGAAGATTGAGTCAACCTTGAGCCAGTCAGGACTGAACTCCTGGAGTGAGCACTGTAGCCTGCAGAACTGCATTCTAACCATTGCGCCACAACAGCTGCGCTTCAAACTGGGTATTTGAGGATAAAAGAATAGCTGGGGTATAATATAATAAAATCTACACTAACTATACTGCTGCAACATTGGGAACTGCCTCCCAATACATCAAGTTTTCTGGAACTTGTTCTTATTAGTCTTAACTAGTGAGGAAAAGAAGAGATCGTATAGTCATGTAATTTTTTTTGAACTTTCTATATAAATTAGAAAAAAAATTTCTTATTAAACATATACTGAGGATACAGATTTAAAATTGTCTGGATATGTCCTTGGTTCCCATCTTATTCTTCCTCCGGCAGCCTATTTCTGCTTCAGTCCAATGTCAATGTGCATTTTGGTCCAATTAAATTTGATAGGCTGTCTAAATGCAAATCCTGGAGCTGTATCCTGAAAATTTTGTGACTGATCAGTTCTAGTGGATGTATGGGATCGCTTTTTCAATGAATAGATGGTTAAGTGAGTTTCTAAATTCTGAGAAGACTTCCTCCAGTGCAATAGCATTATTCCTAGGTGAGCATTGTCATACCTGTGTTGCATACTACTGAGTAATGAGAAACTTGAGAACCAAATTTGTCTGGGATTCAGTTTCCTGTGAATCAGATCAGATGGTTTCCATGATACACATTCAGGCTGAAAAGAAGATGAGGGACTATTTCCATAAGTGCACAAACACTCTGGATTATCTTTGTTTCCTTTTCCCACTTCAGACCAAAGCCTATCAGATGTAAATTCTTGGCAAATAAAGGATAACTGTGAATATTTTATTCTCTCTCTTTATACTTCTGCATTAAACACTATTGCGCATTAGAAATATATCAGTGGGATGCCTTTCAGATAGAACACCAGAAGGTTGGGGAGAGTACGGTTTCCTCTCCCATTTTTTTAATTAAAAAAGCATTATGCGGTAATTGAAAACGACCACTGTACTATCTGACCTTTATGGAATGAAATATATGCCTCAATGAATACACGAAAAGCTCTTCAGGGCTTCCAAAATGATTGCACCAGATGCTAACCAGATGCCTGGGATGGTCCATTTCTTGCTTGTTATTGGTCGGTTCCGATCAGCATTATTCTGGGGACCTCGGGGCAACTGCGGAGTGAAAGGAAAGGAAAGCACGCATTGTTTGTTTTGATTTGCGCCAAGAGTTAGTAAGGAGCTCAGGATTGGCTGCAAGGTTTGCCGCCGCCACCAATCCGCCTTTGGCAAAGGCAGAACTCCCCCCCCCCGCCTCCTCCTGGAGCAAATAATTAAAAGAAAGGAGGGAGCAGGGAAAGAAGCGCGTCTTAGTTGGAGCGGCTCTCCCGCCCGCTCGCCTCTCTTTTCCGTGCAGCGGGACCTGCAGGTACGCCGGGAGCACTTCGCTTCTCCTGTCTCCTTAGCAGCCGGTCCGCAAGTTCTCCAGCCCTGTCCGAAGTTGCGATCCCCGCGAAAAATGGCTGAGATCCCGGCTTTCCCCGCTGCCGCCTCGTTGCGCCGTCGGCTCCTGTTCTTGCTTCTGCTTCATTTCCCTTTCGCGCTCTGGCTGAAGGGGAAAGGCTGTGTCGCCGGCACACGGGAGGAAGCGGCGGCGATGCCCAGCTCGTCCCCACTGCCGGAATCCGCCTTGCAAAAGCCCACCGTCTTCTTGGCCATCCTGGCCAGGAACGCTGCCCGTTCCTTGCCCCATTTCCTCGGCTGTCTGGAGAGGCTGCGGTACCCGAAGCAGCGGATCGCCATCTGGTAAGGTTGCCAAAAGCGCCTCCGGAGAAGAATCGGATAGGGATTCGATGGAGATCAGGGGCGCGAGCGGGGTGGGGGGTTTGCAAACATCGCGGGGGGGATCTTTCCCCCGAGTTATTTACAGATACTTGGTCAAAACGTGCAAGAGGAGACTGAGCTATGGCCCGGAACTGCTGCCGCATGTGTGCCAGGTATGGTTGCTAACAGATGGTGGAAAGAGACTTGCCGTAATCTACTACTTATTTAAAGTAGAAGTAGACTTAGTCTACCTCTTGCTCAGAATCTTCAAATTAGGTTTTTAAGGGCACGGAGTTACAATGAGATAATAATGATAATCCCTGGTAATATGGTGGCAGGAAGGATAAGAGAACATTCCTGGTTTGAATGAAAAATATAAATAGGTTAAATGTAAATGAAGGAAGGAGGCAGATTTATCAAGCAAGCACCTTTTAATATAATCTGTTAATGTTATTAGACATCTGCTTTTTAGATAGTGGCTGTTCCCCTACAATTCTCTCTCTCTCTATCTATCTATCTATCTATCTAATTTTAGAGAACATTGTAGGGGGACAACTACTAGCTAAAATATATATAATATATATTGTGAGAGGACTGTAATGCCAATTTATATCTGATTTAAGGAGACCAGATGGGAATACCTTTTGTATGATTGGAGAGAAGAAGTGATCTCTTAAACACCCCCCCCCCCACCCTTTCCCAAACATGACACTAAATTATGACTCTGCATTTGAAATCCCCCAGGAAAGGTATTTGTAAAGACTGGAGGAGCTACTAGGGGCTGCTGAAAGGCAGTTTGGCAGCCTGTGGATAAAACTTGCTGCTGAATCCAGCTACTCAGGAATGATAATACAGGGAATTATTCCCTTACAATACCTGATTGGATCTGCTCTTAAGTTTTTAGGCTTTCCAAGTTGCTGCTGTATGAAGAGATTTCTTGGATTCAATTGAATGGTGTACATGCACATACGCTACAGAAAGAAACGTAGAAACTTTTAAGTCTTCTATTTTGTCAGCTTCAAATACTCTGTAGGTTTCTATGCTAATATGAAGGATACCTTCTTGTAGGTTTAAGTCATGTGACTTGTGCTTTGCTGGTCTATGGCCAGATCAGAAATCCCTGGGAAAAGAGCTCATGGGAAGTCCTGAGCTGGAACATTAGGAACAATATATTGAAGTTGTCTATTCTGTCTTCAGTTGAGAAGATGTAGTAACACAAACCAACCCTCGTTTCTCATTTGTTTCATAATCTAGCAACTCATCTTGGGTTAGCAGAATAACCTTCCCTTGACTTCAGAGGGTTACCAAGTCCAAATGTTTGAATAGAGTAGAATTCTTTCTAGCAGAGAGAAGAAAGTCAGAAACCGTTTAATTGCTCCTCTCCTTTCTGAGAGGTAAACTGATTTTATTTATTCTACTCCTCCTTTGTTTCCTTGTTGTGAACCAGAGGTATAATCCTTAATTCTGTGACTGTTGAATGGAGCCAACATGTGCCACTGCAGACCAGTATAGAGTTCAGTGGTGTACCACTGTATTTGTATTTGCTAGGGCATATGATTTAAGTCAAAGTGGACATCTCTTTTAGCATGGTAATTGCAGGTTTTAATGATTTAACATATGGAGAGAATTTCTGTGATTAAGGGCTCCTCACTTTAGCAAGACTATACCTCAAAAAGGAAAAAAAAAGGAAGTGGAAAGCAATAAAACAGACTCAATTTTTTTTGTACTCAGTCAGTCCTTATTAAAAATGTTTTCCAGTTTTGGAAAATAATTCTTGGAGCCTATAAAATAGCCAGTACTTGGAGTTTTAATAGTCTCATTTAGTATTTTATTCTTTGAATTGGAAAATGCAAAAGATAAGCAGTGCTTAGTGGGGAAGGTACAGTGCTATATGGAGGTACAGTGGATAGGAGCAGATTGTGAAGCTTTGCAGTCTGGTTGTCAGTAATTCACCAGTTCCGACAGTGATGGTTTAGTAAAGAACTAAATGCCCCCTTCGTGTAGTTATAATATTTTAGCTCTCAAGTTGTAGTGCATAGCATTTGTTCAGAAGGTCATTCTGAATCATGCACTCTGTCAAGCAGATGGCTTCTCTCCTCTTAGATATAACCAACCAACATTTTTAAGAGATTGCGCTGCACATTCATGTTGTTTTCCTTAAGCATATCAAAGTGGTTTCCAATCAGAAAAGAAAGTACCTGTGTGCTTTTGCCTTCTAAATCAAGAGTCACATTGCATATGCTCAATTATGTTTCAGTTTTTATTTTTTGTTTTACATATTCAGAAAAAGACATTATGCATTCAGAAGGTTTTTATAAATGAAAATGACAATCCTGTTTTGTCACAGTTACATGATATTGAAAAGGCAGTTGTAGCTCAATGATAGAGCAAAGCTTAGATACAAAGGAAGCTTGATAAATCCCAGGTAGTTTGGATTAGGGTTAGCAAAGAATTGAGAAAGAAATCTTGGACAACTCCTAACCTCTGAGCTAGGTGCAGCAGTGTTTTAACTCATTATAAAACACTTACCCATGTTTTTATGAAGGAACTGCTTTGCTAGCTTTTTCAGATAACTGCAAATCATTTCTGAGCAAAGAATTCAGTTAAGTATAATTTAATATGTGCTGTTTCAGGAAATATAACTACAGGTGATGACTACATAGGTATAGCCTAGAATATTTTAGACTTTAACAAACCATTAACCAGACAAGATTCAGCAGATGTTGGCCCTTGTAATAAACCTATTCCTTAAAATTAAACTTTCCCATCTTGGCTTCTATTTAAATATGTGGATTTTTTAGAATTGTCAACATGGCCATTATTGGATAAGGAATTCTGAGAGGCGGTTCACACATATCATGAGAAGCTAAGGTGGGCTGGCTAAACAGCATTTATGGTACCAAACTTGGCTATTGGCTAGAGTAGAGCATATGGCTTGTCCCTCCTTGGCAGAAGTCTCTAATCAGGATTTAATTTATTTTTTATATGTCCAGGATTTTACATATTGTATAACAGATGTGTATAGCACTTTTTTTTTCTTCCTAGCCACCTATGGAGATTCTCAGACATCCAGGTCATGGTTGTCCCAAATGTGCTTTTTCAAGAGGCAAATGGTTTTTCTTTGAAGACATTTCACTTCTCATCCAAGAATCTTCTTCAGCTCTGACTGGATGGTGGGGAATGGAAGGATTTATACACCTTGCAGACAGCTGGACATTTGCATTCTTTTAGCAAGTCATTAAGGTCACCTGGAGGTTTATCTGTGTCATCAAGGTCACCTTCCCACATGAGGAGTCTGCTTTTTTCAGATCAACCAAAGGTTGAACCATTTGGTGATGACAGGAATTGACTGACAGGCCTGAGTATCATAATCTAGAGCACAGATGTCAAACTCGATCTTGTTACGTGACGTATTGCTATGTTTGTTGCCTTTGTAGAGCTGGGATGGGCATGGCCTGTGTGTGATGCATCCGGGCCGCAGGCCACAGGTTTGACACCCCTGATCTAGAAAGAGTAACTGGTCCAAAGTCATCCAGTCAGCTTTCATGGCTAAGGGAGGACTAGAACGCAGAGTCTCCTAGTTTCTAGCTTGGTCTTTAATAATTGCATCAAACTGGCTCTTCAGAACATCACTTGTAGTGGAATTCAAGTAAGGGAAATTAAAATCTACCCTGAGTAGTTGTTTGTTAAAAAGGACACTGAATACGTATTTTCTCAATTTAATATGACTGATATGTGACCACATATATGTTGCAGGTTGATAGAATCCAAACTGAAAAGAAAAAAAATGTTAAGGGTTTTCTGTTTTTTAAAAACATTTGTGTCCCTGTTTTAAAAACATTTGTGTCCCTGGAAAGATGCTTATTAACTTTAACAAATGTTTGTATTGAAGATTTGGGAAGAACAAGTTTTAAAACAAAAGTTACTTTCCAAATATAATTGCATTCTTTTGTTCTAAAAGTATGAGAAACACTTTAGGAATCTGAAAAGTCTTCTCTAAGGACCTGTGAGTATGTCAGAAAATCACCAATGACATACTATAATTATCCACTGACATCAGCTTTCTTGCCATTAACTCTCTTGTAACAATATTCTGTACTCTTTAGATAAACTTTGAACTAATGGAATTTAATGGTTCTAATATTATACAAGAAAGCAAAATTAAATAATTGAGTTACCTTGCTTTGTTGCAAGTTTCCATATCAAATGGGCATGTTTTAAATTGTTGAAAATAGTGGCTTGTGTATAGATTTTGAAAGATGACAAGACTGCAATGCCTGTGTACATTCAAAGGATAAACAAATGAAAAGGAATAATTCAAAAGACCACAGATAAAATATTTTTTTCCTGGGAGGAAAGGTTTAACCATTCCGATTTTTTTTACTTTCACAAATAAAGTGACATCCTGCATGACTTTATTATTTCCTAAATTAAAGCTATAAATAATTCTACTGTAATGTACTCCTTTCCTTATAACTCTTCTTTAAGCGTCTGAAGTTGCAAGAATACTGAAAAAAGTGACTTATTCATTCATCCATTGCAGCATCCATTCCTACCGTCATGTGATCAAAATTTGGACACTTAGCACCCAGCATGTATTTATGATGGTTGCAGCATCCTGAGGGCATGTGATCACCATTCCTGACTTTCTCAATTGGTTTCCAACAAGCAAAATCAATGGCAGAAGCTGGATTCACTTAACATCCTCATGATTCATTTAACAACTGTAGTGATTCACTTAACAATCATTGTGAAAAAAAAGTTGTAAAATTGGGAATGAGTCACTTAACAATTATCTTGCTTAGCCATGGAAATTCTTGTCCCAACTATAGTCATAAATCAAAACATACCAATATTCAATGGAGCATTTTCCTCCATAATTGATGTGTATAAAGTTTCAGGTAGAAAGTTTTCATAGTAGAGTGAAGTACAATAGAGGAATTTATAAGAGTGATGTGAAGAAACTGGAGATGAGCTATTTCCCCCCTTTCATTCTAGTTTTGTAACTTGTGTGCCCTACTGAGCAATCTTTTTAAATGTTCCAAAACATTAGCAGCAACTCAGAATAGATTCGAGGTTGAAGCAATATTTTGAATTTCCATCCTTTGGAATAATGTTTGTGACAAAACAAAAACTAAATAACTATTTACATTAAATATGCTTTTTAAAAGAACTCAAAGGTAAATAAAAGCTAATTATATTGCATATCCATCACTAAATCCACGTCACTCTTTGGTATCTTTTTTGTCTGTACTTACATATGGAGTTCCAGCTGTCCTGGAATTTTTGACCTTTTTAAAATTACTGTCAGCTCTGTCTCGGTCAAACTTCAAGAAATAAAAACCCTGGATCCATGAGATTTGAAAACAGGTATTATTTTACTAAAGCATGGCTGATTACAGAAAATCTAAGCAAGGTCTGACAAAAGACCGCGAAAACCCACATACCGAAAGAAACTAAAATCCCTCCCCTCAATTTTTTGCCCAGTCCATCCAATCCAAAGTTCGGCACATGTCATGCGGCATCTGCAAGGTGGAGCTGGAGATGTTCGTACTTCTCACAGACCGTGACCTTGAAGTGAAGAAAATATGCAGCATTCTCACTAACCCCAACTCCCCCCTCCCCCCGTTACTATGACAGCTGACAGAAGAAGAAAACTAGAATCAGAAATTAGATGGAGGCTGACAATTACTTAAGTAGAATCCAACGATCCATACTGCAGTTTTATTTCAAGGTCCAGTAGTTTTTGTCCAAACCGACTTCTTGAGATTAAACCAGGGAATCTTGGTGAATGTCTGAATTTTCATAGGAGTTTTAAATTCTCCAGACAGAGTTTATAAGAAATAAATAAAGAAAGAACAGTTCTAATCCTGGTCTGATTTCTCCTTCTAAGCAGCCTTTTCCTTCTGGTTCAAAATCTGTTGGAAGTGGTACAAAACCATGCTGGAATTATAATTGTAGCCAAATACCCAGGCAGCTGTCCTTAAGTATAGGAAAGGTTTATTTTTCACTGCTGCAAATGCGAATAAATGAGAGATATTTGGGTTTTCTTTAATGTAGTAATAAATCAGACATGTCTTTCTTTCCCTTCTGCTATAAGTATGGTTTTTTTAATTATTCTCTCTCCTCCCATGTTTTCATTGATTCTCTAGCAGACAGAGAGGTTGCTGGTGGCTGCAATCTGTTTTTAATTCATTGCAGAATGGCCAAATTGTAGCTTGCAATTCTGAAACCCATGGAAGGCTACTGTGACCCGTGGCTGGCAGATGATCACTGTGCACAGGAGCAAAGTTTCTGCTGATTTGGGTTGCACAGTAGCTGCTTACAAAGCAGAATACAGGATTAGAATTAGAGTTAGGGGTTAGGGTTAGGGAAGTCAGGTTGAGAAATATCTCTTTGTGGTGTACTGTAGATTAAGGGCAAAATGACTCACTGAGGAGAGAGGCTGGATTTTCACTAAACAACTGCAAAACAAAATGCATGGGTACATGAGGAGGGTCAATTTTTAAAGTGCAAATTTTACACATTTAAGCCTTAATTTTGTTGCTTTGTTTTTTTTCATCTATGTTTTAGAAAGAAAATTGCTTGTGGAAGGCAGATTTCTAGAAGCAGTAAGTTGGGGAGAAGTTAATCATATCAATCATATTGACTTTAGCTTGAAGCAGTTTTAAAAAGTGTCCATCAAATTGTCAATCGTTTATTGTTTAAAGAAGGGCTTAATGTTCTTCCAAGAAATACTGTAGATACATTGTCTTTGCATGATGCTTCTCCCTGCTAGGCATTTGATTTCATGGATTATTGATAGCCGTGGAGAAGTGGATTGCTTTCGTAACTGGAGAAGGCTTGATGGAAGAAGTTGAATGTGAGTGCAGCAAGAGCTAAAACAGATCACCTTTGTTCCTAGAAATCCATGCAGGAGAATCCTACAAGTAACCTGGAAAGTAGAGCTTTCATTTCCTGTATCTGAAGCTAGGATTCTGTCAGGCAGAACCATGTTTCTGCTTGATATATCAGCCTTGTAGTGGTTAGGGAAATTTAATGACAAAGTATCCAGTTTATTGGATTTATCTCTTGATATATTTCCTTCCAATCTGTGTATGTAAAATAACAAAGTGCATTCTTCAGGTATCCCTTAATATTGTAGATAGAATAGGGCAGTGTTGTTATAACTGCTGTTATAGCAAAATAATGAGTCTTGCCTACTTTCTTTTCTTTTTTTCCTCCTCTAACTCTCTGTTCTCTCTGGATGTGATTTTAGCTAGTGATCTTCTTCTTTGGATTTCATTCTCATAAGGTCCAGTTACTAGGAGTCCAAATTCAATACCATGCAAAGGCTCTTTCCATTATCTAACCTATATATGTTAACATGGGTAAACTTCAGCCCCTAAAATACTCATATTTTAGTGGTCATAGCTGTGATCATTAGGGAATTCTGTAGTTCATGTTCATATATAGTATCTGGAGGGGCATCTAAGTTGAGGAAGCCTGTCCTAAAACCTTTTGGAGATACAAAGATGGACAGCATTGGAGCACACCAAACCTTTTTTTTTACTTGAGAGAAAAGAGGTTTGATAAAGCATGTGAAAGGAGAGGAAAGTAGCAGATTGAGTACCCAGCTATATACAGTATTTGTGTTCACTGAACATGTATTCAGCTACAAATATATGGTGTTCCAGTTTTTATATCTGTTTTGTCTGCTTCTCCTAATTTACTTTGATTAGATTTAATGAAGACCCAGATTGTTGGGGGCAATGTGCTGGCTGACTCTGTAAACCATTTAGAGAGGACTGTAAAGCACTGTGAAATGGTATATAGGTCTGCTATTGCTGTTGCCTACTGGGCCAGTGTGAGAAATTTTGTGGAATGAAGTAGAACATCAGATCCTGCTGCAATATCTGCATTGTCATATTCACCCAAGTTACTGTTGTTCATTATAACATCTGGTATTTTTTGAATTCTAGTTCCAATCCTTCTGAGATAGTGGAATCTCTGTAGTATGCCAAATTATTTTTGGCTAAATACTTTCATTGGCTACTTCTTGTTTAAGCTTTAATTCAACTATTTTTTCCTTCCTTCCTTCCTCCGTCCATTCCCAATGATGCCGAGTGTTTTACATTATAAAAATTTCTGTGTTTAGAAAAAAGAACCGTGCAAAAGAAGCAAATTTAACAGGAGCTTACCTGTAGTTTGTATTTGTAAAGAATTCTTGCCATTTACCCTTAATATAACAGAATCAAAAGGGGCCTTGGAGGTCTTCTAGTCCAACCCTCTGCTGAAGCTGGAGACCCTATATCATTTCAGACAAATGGCTGTCCAATATTTTCTTTAAAAAACTTTAGTGAGGTTTTTTCTGGAGGCAACCCATTCCATAGTTATTTGTTCTCATTGTCAGAATTTCTTCAGATTTAAGAGATTATAGTCCTTAAGACATTTTACAGTTCTATGTTATACTGTGGCTCATGTTATACTTTTCTTTCATTTCATGGAATACTTTTCCATGTGTTTTAGTTAGTCAAAATTGGGCTTGTCACTTATCTTTTGGCTTGGAATTATGCTTAGGGCTTCTACATGTCTAAAAATAGTTGCATGATTCCAGAGCCTTGAGAGGTCAAAAAGACTACTTAGTTGTATAGGTTCATTCATTATAGATAAACATCAAAACCTTTGAGCTATCCAGGAAATCATTTGTGGAATTTCGCTGACTAGTAATGTCCTCTCATCTTTTTAGTGGCATGCTTGTAGAGAAGTGACACATGACCTCATTCAATGCATTGCCCTCAGGAAAATCCCCTCAACCTGCAGACTTCTTTTGTTTGTGATAAGATATTAGGTAGATTCCCCAAAATCGCCTAAGCATTTCACTACACATTGTACTGTATATGGCTGTGTATGTGACAAATAAAATTTGAATTTGGAAAAAAAAATGAAATTCTGGTACTTAGTTGTCTACTGTGTATATTTTTGCTACTCTGCATATTTTTAATTACATCTAGAGACAAAATTTACCCTTCACTTCAAATAACTCTCTTTTGAAATTTACAAAAATCCATCTAGGTAGGTACAAAGGAAGCTATAAGTCTGTTGGAGTTAATATGTGCAACCTAACTGAAAGAAGAGTCCAGAACAAAGGTTTCTGGAATTGCTTTAATGTTGAATTTCAGATAAAAAAAAATAGTTCAGAGATGTGCTAGAATATTTCTTGTAGACCGATCTGGAGATATGAAGACTAACATGTAGACATGCAGATCATCTGCACGTGCAACTGTAAAATGAAGTGTAAAACTGAGGTTTATTAGTGGGAGGAAAAAGAACAGAATTTTACTGTTTTCCCAGGGAGCTGTTGGCCTCCTAACAAAAGCAGCTTCTGTTGTTTTATTTGTGAATCACATGAACCGTGAACAGAAACTAGCTTTGGTCAGAATGATCCTTTGTGCCTTTCATAAGTAGTTATCAGATTTCTGGAACAACCTGATTAAGATTTCTTTCTGTAGCTGTGATCAGCACAACTGTCCTTATGGTACTCAAAGGCAATTCACTAAAACTGAGGGCCATTTCAATATCTCATTTACAAGTACAAAATCTGAAGAGGACAAAGATTAGTCTGAGTGTATAAAAGTCTTGCCTGTCACTTTTATTTTTATTTATTTAAATGTATTGGTTGCACAACTCCAGTGGACTCTGGGTGGTTACAAACATAAACATAACATAAAACATAAGAACAGCTAAAACATTGAATCACAGAGGCAGCCCATGCTAAAATAATCTAATAGGCCACAAAAACACCCAAACAAAATGGGCCATTGAATAAGTATGAACATCAACCCCAGGCCTGGGATCAAAGTTTTTGGGGATCTTTTACAGGACACCATCCTTATGTCTGAAGTGACACTGTTCTAGAGGGTGGGGCAGCAAAAACGGATTAAAAACAAGCAGTCTTATCAGATATCCAGGCCTTTTATGATGTCCAGGATTTGACTGATAATAACCAGCAGCTTGAATTGCATTTGGAAGCCAACTGCAGCCAATGCAGCTTTTGGAGCAGTGGTGACATATGGACATATTGTAAGGTGCCCATTATTGCTCGTGCCACTAATTTTGAACTAGTTGTAGTCTCCAGTTAGTCTTCAGGAGCAGTTTCATGTACAGTGCACTTCAGTAATCCAATCATGAGGAAACCAGGGCATGACTGACTGACTGAAGAACCTTCCAGTTGAGGAAAAGGCACAACAGGCCCACATGATGAACCTGAGCAAAGGTCCTCTTGGCCACAGCTCCCACCTGCACTTTGAGCAGTAGATAGGTGTCCAGAAGATCATCCAGTTATCTCTGAGTGAAATATTTAAGAACCATTAGGGACTTGTGGATGGCAAAAGCCACCTAGCCCTACTCTTTGCTGAGGTTATAGCTGATGCCAAATCTGCAACCCAGGAGGGCATATTTCCATGAAAAGACCTCCCCCCGAGGCCTACCTAAGTCTCAGTTATATGTGCCAAGTTGGCACCTCATTAACAAATTGTAGATGAGGGCAGATTTATTATGCACCAAACTGGCATTCAAATGCAGCATCCAGAGCTCAGGGCTACCAAGGATCTGCTTATCTTGTCTTCAGGATGAATGCTTGGGGCCAGATGTCAGATCACTCTCAAACAGTGTTCCTGGCATCTCTGAGTTTGGCCTAACCCCATGCCTCCCTCTGCCCCTCACAGTATCAATAATACCTCTCACTCTTACAGTCCATCCTCCTCCTAGGCCCACCCTTCAACAAATTCTTTACCCACACTGAACAACCATCAACAATACAAATCTCAACCACATACATCTCCGTAGTGGCCCAGTATTGCTGGTCCTCCAACTCTATCCCTCCCTGGCATTGAGATGACTCCTATGGCCTCTACCAAGACCTCTATCTGGCACCACCATTGTCAGCTTCTTGCTATCTTGCCACTACAGTGATCCATTGTCCCTCTTGCCAGTGAGATGCCAGCAGCTATGCAAATGGACCCAAGAGTGGCTCTATGACGCCACCTTGCTGCAAGGAGCTCCTGGCACATCCAGTTACAGATGAATAAACAAATGGATAAATAAATATAACAAATCCCCTAAAATGTAACATTCAAACATTAAAAACGAAATCAAAAACAACAAACAAATTCAGCAAGTCCCTCTGAACACAACAAACATCTGGGCCCTCTTTCCTTCTTCCTCTCTTTTTTTCTTCTCTTTCCCTTCATCAGGTACGGTACATTTTTGTTATTTTGGGTCTCATCTGAAAGTTAATGTAAATAGTAAGACAGGGATGGTAAGGTACAGAGGTTTCTTTCTGGCCCTGAAGAGATTGGTTGCTTAGCCAATAAAACAGACCGACCTTCCCAAGGAATTGTTATTTTAACTTGGTGAGATCATAGCTGTCTGCTTGGCAGCCTCCAGCTTCTAGGAATTGCTTCCAAAAAAGTTTATTGCCAGAATTCATCTTGTATACCTGAGACTTGAAGGAGAGCTTGAAGAGGTCAAAAAATGGTTGATAATGGTTTTGTAATGGAAATTTTCCTAATATGGGTCTCTGGTGAGTGCAAGTGTTTAAAGAGCAAGATATATATTTGTATTGGTGATCATTATTGAGGATTACAGTTGGAAAAGGAATTAGGTTACTTTTAAACATCTTTTCTGGTTTTTTTCCCCCTCTCGACTTGCTGAAATCCTGTCTTCTCTGATCACAGTTCTGCTTCTCTGAAGCCCATCTAGGGCCTTTAGCTTAGTAGGTGATAAATGTAAGATGGAGGTTCTGATTGTATTTCTGCTCTCTGTACATTGGATGTGTGTGATTTGGTTGCAACAGCAGGAGTTGTTAGGGACTCACTTTATAGAAAGATGTTGGTAATCCTGCTCACCTCCCTTGTTCCCCCGTCTACAAATGAGTGTCCATCAGAACTGAATGCTGAGGAGAATTGTAGCACCAGTTATTATGTTTAGCAGTGGCCTGCTTCTGCACTGTTCCTTTAACCCAGCATGACCTCTGTTGCTGTAGTCTAGATTAAGGGGACTAGGTATGTCTAATCTAACAAAGAGAAGGACTAAGAGTAATATGATAGCTATTCTTCAAGCACCGAGGG
The DNA here is from genome assembly GCA_017656035.1 of Myanophis thanlyinensis. Classification (NCBI taxonomy): domain Eukaryota; kingdom Metazoa; phylum Chordata; class Lepidosauria; order Squamata; family Homalopsidae; genus Myanophis; species Myanophis thanlyinensis. Next base: position 870 of record JAEANM010006608.1, on the reverse strand, counting down.
ATATCAGAGAAGAGGGGGTTGGTCTATCCACCAAAGCACTTAAGGACAAGACAAGTAGTAATGGATGAATACTTATCAAAGACAGATCCAACCTAGAATTGAGAAATTTCCTAACAGTGAGAACAATTAATCAGTGGGATACCCCTGGAAGTTGTGGATGCTCCATCACTAAAGATTTTCAAAAAGAGGATTGGACAGCCAAAGTCCCTTCCAACCCTTGTGTTCTATGCTCTGTGTTCTAACATGTTTATTTCATGACTATTCTTGATCAAATGCACATCTCCCGTGAATTTGTAAAACAAATGCATAATTTTTGATCCCAGTACTGGTTGAATTACATTTCAGTACATATAGCAAACCCTCAATCTCTGCGCATGTGCAAGGGAGATGGCGGTCGCGTTTCTTCGCTCCGCGTCTCTGCCTCGTAGTCCTGTCTTGCTGGGTGAAGCAGGCAGGCAGGAACAACAAAGGAAGTAAATATTTGAACTAAATATTTGAACTCTTACGATTCGGGAGCTGGTTGCTGGAGGCAGTCGGGACTGGTGCTGGCAATGTCGGCGAAGACGAGGGCGAGCTCGAGGGGCGGGGTCAGGCCTGGCTGGGAGCGGAGGCAGTCCGGAGCACTTGGTTGGAGGCCGTTGAAGCCTGGGGTCTCGGCGGTTCTGCCCCCAGCGTCTTCGGGGGCGTCTTCGGGGGCGACGTTTTCTTTGCCTTCCTTGTCGTCCCCGTGGTCTCCGGTTCCGTCTGTGCCCCCAGGGCTCCGGGCTGTGGCTATGGCGGCGGGAGTGCCTGTGGCCTCTGTGGTGAGTCGAAGGAGCTGGGGGGGGCAACCGCGGCCTGGCCGGCTCAGATGGCGGCGTTTTGAAGCAT
>JAEANM010006607.1:0-18460 GCA_017656035.1 Myanophis thanlyinensis | reverse complement strand
GAATAGAATAGAATAGAATTCTTTATTGGCCAAGTGTGATTGGACACACAAGGAATTTGTCTTCGGTGCATATGTTCAAGAACCAGCCTTTCTATTGTCCTTTGTGATCTGCGTTATTATTTTGTGATCAAGAACTTGTGTCTACATTAACTTAGACTCTGCTCTCTCACTTCCAATCCTCTTAACTTTACTTTAATGTCTTTAGATAGTAAGATTGAGGATAGAGGCTGATTTATTCATTCAGTTGCTTAAAGAATTGGTAAATATGCCTTAAGTGAGCAAATAAATAAAAAACAGGCCAAAAGCTCATTAATTACACCATTGAAATATTAAACTGGTTTTTCAACAAGGAGAGGAAATAGGAGAAGATGATTAAGGTGGTTCTTGAATGTTTCTTTCCTCCCCTCAGAGAACAATAAAAATATATAATTACAATCAAATTATAATTACAAACCTCAATCACATCCTATTTGGTAAACAGGCATTGATCCTAACATTGATCCTATCCTAGCTTGCGGTGTGTTAAACTTATTTAAGTTACCTCTTGAGAAAAACTTTTCAGCATTTCCTTATTTACTGTACATCCAACGAAGTTACAAACATGTCCTGACAACCTCTCTCCCTGTCCCCACATCATGTCCTCTATAACTTTGCTTTTATCTTATGGATGTGACAGCCTTATCATACATATTTAGTAGTATCAGCATTACAATATGTTTTCCTCCATATTTCAATTCACCCAAGAGCAGCCAGGAGAGATGTAAAATCTATTCAGCTTTGTCACTCGTGGCCTTTGAGGAAATTCTCAAGGCACAAGTGGCAACTCCTCCTTCCTTCAGAAGATTAACGTAATAGGAGATCGTCCCTTTCCCCAGAAGGAAAATAATAGATTCAAGTCTTTCTTATGTACATCCTAGACAAAGAATCAAAAGGAAGTTGAAAGAAACAAAACAAGAAATGAGAATAAGCAATTAGTGCTGAAGAAGTTGATGTCAGTTGGCTTACCAGCTCAGCCAGAATTCTACGAACACTTGCCCACAACATAAAGTGCCCAACTTGGCTTACAGTCCCTAAGAGAACCCAAATTATATACCACATCATACTGTTGCTAGCGATTGGCTTGCCATATAATTCTTCAATTGTCAACCCAAGTTTCTGTGTTGTGGCTTTCTTTCTTACCAGGTATCCAAACAGCCCAAGTGGAGCTCCCCTAGAAAAGATAAAAGGAAAACAGAACTGTTTCTTCATCTTCCTTTAAAGGTCTACTCCAGATAGAAAGCTTCCTACTTCTGATTGGTTCCTTAAAGTCCCATTTTTGTAGACTTCAGATGTGTCTCTTCCCATTTACCTGGATAAGCCAATCTGTTTTTTCTTTAATACTTTCAATATTTGAACATCTTGGGATGAGATTCCTCCAATTCACCACAAATATCTAACCATAGATCTGGTTCACATGTCACACAATGATTTGCTTAACAATGGTGTATTGGACAGACACATTAAATGGATATGTGCTGCTTGCTATTGACCACTTTTAAGAGTACTATATTGTTTTATTTTGGATAAACTTCTTGTTTCTACTAGACATTTTAAAAGATAAAATTTGAAATAGGCCCAATAATTTTATTTTAAAAAATAAATTCTACTACAAAAGCCAAAGCTAAAAAATGTGGGCTCTATCCATTTGTAAATATGTAGCAACACCCCCCCCCCCAAGCAGTAGCCCACTGACATCCTAAAAAGGATTACGTGAGGTTTCTGGCCATCAAAAATGCTTCATGCTTGATTCAGTGAACTATCATTTGATGGTTTATCTTTGCCCTCACCCGGCACAGTGATGTTCCTTTAACAGGAAGTAAGAATGTTGGTATTATAAAGTTCTTTAAAGGTTGAGAATGACTGTTTATTTTTTTCCCATGGTAGCTGGAAGAGAGAATTCAGACTTTTCAAGAAAGAATGGAGAATCGATCAATGAATAAGCATAGGTTTTATGTAGATTTTTAAAAAGTAGTTGAATAACTTCAGAGGATAGCTAGCCAAAAGATACAGAAGGCAACCAAATCCTAATAAAACCCCACATTTATAATTATTAAGAGTTAAGATAACTCAGTAATTTTAAATGAGGAATTGAACGTAGCAGACATCATATAAGCCATATGTAACGTACTTGAGATACTTTTTGGAAGTATGTGATGACAGGAACAACTAGAAAAGGTATGTTTAAATTAGTTTGAAAAATGATTAGTATTTTAAATAAATAAAAATCTTAACACATTGCTATATGACATAAAGCCATGTTTTAATTATGTTTTAATAAGCAAGCATTGACTGGATTCACATGGCACACAAAAGCCATAGATTACAGATCCACAGTTGCTGGAATCAGAAAAAAGAAACTACATTGTGACTTATTGTGATGTGTGAATGTAGCCATTGTGAAACGTTGCTTCAGTAGAAGTAAGAATGGAGATGTGTCACTTGGCATCTAGTGAGAAAGGAAACAAAATACTGTAAGATGTTTAGAATAGTTTTGTTTATTTATTTATTTATAAAAAATGTTGGTCACCCATCTTACCACAGGGTAGCTCTGGGTGGTTTACAATCACACATACACACACACACAAAATGTTAATCCTGGGACAGGTGAGACAGGATGGGAGAGAGGTGGAATTTGTTGTTACTCGATCAACCACCTCCACTGTGATGCTGTGTATTTGCACCCCTAGCTAGCTGGCAGAGCGCAATATTTAGGCCCTTAGAAAGGTCGGGAGGATGGGGGCTGGTGTTCCAGAGGACAGGTGCAACAGCAGAAAAGGCCCTTCTCCTGGACCCCACCAGCTGGAATAAGTGGTAAAGTTGTAGTTTGAAGCACGTATAAGGGTTTGCTATCTCCTTTCATAGATTCATGTTAGATTGTAGAGTTGTCATGTATAGAAATTGGAATGTATTAGATGATTGCATATACAGTATACGTTTGATATTGCCTATCTTACAGCTTGTCTTAACCAATAGCAAATTTATAGTAAGAAAATGAGAAGATATGGTAGTAGTACAATTATTGGGTTTGGAGGGTATTCACAAATGTTTTATGCTTTGGAGATGCCCATGTTCAAATCATGATAGCTTGAAATGTTATTTATGGTTCAGGTTTTGAGACTGCCAAACAATACTCATACCTAAATACTGTATGTTTTGATGAACATAGTCTGATATTTTTCCAATATGAAAAAAAATGTTTAAAAATATCTTCTTGCATTGCTTGTACATTGTGGTAAACAGAAACATGACATTTGTCCTTTTATAGATGTTTCAGTTGGATGGGCAACCTGGTAGCAAAGACTGTGTAGTCGAAGAAGTCAAACCAACTTAACATCTTTTCACAGTGAGGATTTGTTGTTGTTGTTGTTGTTGTGGAGTAATTAGTATTAAATAGAATATTACATTTCAATTTTTACATTTTAAAAAATCCAAATAAATGTACCATATCTGTCTTATAAGCAGATTTTTCCCCCCATTGAACAATGGAAATTTTTTTAAATAGTCATTGAATGTTCAGTAGGAGTAAAAGGCAATAGCTAGGATTTTTTCTTAGAACTACTTTAAATATATAATATAAAAATATATTGTATATATATATATTTATTAGAAGTATTTGAATGTTTCTTAGAACTATTAAAATATATTTAAATTACCCTTTTTCATTTAATAGGACAATATTTTTACTGGGCTGGTAGAATAGCAAATTAGGTTTTTTTTCTGAAAAATAGAAAAATATTATTTTTATTTAAATGTATGATAGTAAACGTCCTCTAAACTTATGTATTAAGTATTTTTGTTTGGTAATTGCATTCTGCTGAACACAAGGATAAAATTTCAGATAATTAGTGAAATTTTTTAAAAGATGGCATTTAAATGCTTGCTTGTACTTTTTAATTTGTTCAATGCTGATTAATTCAACATGCAACAATATTTTTCCATTTAGTTAATTAACAGCTCATCTATTTTCTTACAGCATGTATTAGTAATTAATTGACTGAAAGAACCATGAAAACTACATAACATTATACATTTTAAAGTTTAAAAGACAGCAGATTTCTTGCTAGAGAAAATAGTAAAAAAAAAAAAGTTTGCCATATGACTGGGAAATGAAATTTTTCATGTTGATACACCAGGGATTAAGGAACTAAAATGGGAAAAGAATAGAACAAAGTGCATTATTCTGCACTGTTGCCTTTATTCTACAAACAATTCAAAAGGGATCACAGCTGAAAACAATCACTATACCAGTTCTACATCAGTATGTGGTAAATATCCCTTATACTGGTTCCCCCCCCCAAAAAAAAATATTGGAGGGGGGGATTTTCAAACAGTGTCTTTTAAAAAAAAATCCTGATTTGACTTGCTACGCACATGCTTCCCATTTTAATAGACATTATAATGAAAAGTAACATTTGGGACCGTTAAGTGGAACAAGGTTTGGACTATGGTCAATCTTGCTGGAACTGAGCATGTGGCAGCCACTTTTTTATTCATGAATTATTGTTATTGTTTCAGACATTTTGGGATGAGAACACTTAAAATGAGATTTACGCATTCTACTAAACTATAATGTTTTAGGTCTCGTATAATATCTGAGTCAATGAACTATGAATGGCTTAAGATAATAAATCATATTTTTAATCCAACTTGTATTTCAACGAGCCGGCCTGGCCTGATACCTGAGGGTTAATTAATTTTAAATCAAATTTTAAATTTTATATTTAATCTGTTTTTTAAATTGTGGGTTTTGTTTTTAATTAATTCCTAAACCGAATTTAAAATGTTTTTAAATTATTAGCCTTTAATTATTTTAATTGATTTTTAATAGTACTTTGTTATCTTGCATTCTGTGTTTTTATCGGCTGTTCACTGCCCCGAGTCCTTAGGGAGAGCGGGCGGTATATAAATTTGATTAATAAAAAAATAAAAAAATATTGTTTCCTGTGCTTTTTCTTCTTTCTCTAACTTTTCTTTCTATGTTTCCCTAGTTCTTTTATGTACGGTATCTAAAATATTTAATTAAAATCTTTTTTATATATGTAAAAGAAACAGGGAATCATACAAAGAAAAGTTAGAGAAAGAAAAAAAGCGCAGAAAACAATACAAGTAGAAAAAGAAAAAAAGAAAAAGATATTTAAAGCGACTTTAAAATCAGGTGCCTATGATGATTTATGATCAAAATTCTGGGCACAATTGAGGTTGTGAGTCAAGGATTACTTGTAGACTGTTCCAGTTATATCTAGGGAGATAAAATCTAAAATCCATACTATGAAGAGCTGCTCACATCCCCTTCATCTCTTCTCCTTCCTTTTCCTTTGTCTCTCCATGCCTGGAAGAGATCATCCTCCATTCCTTGGCCCAGCAAAGAGGTCTTGCTCATAGTCACTTCTTATCTATTAGAGACCCCCATAGCGGGGCAGCCATACTTTGCCTTTCTTCTCAGCATCCTCCTCATTTTATCTTCTCATGGGCAGTCCTAGTCTCCCAGGCCATCATCCCTGACCAGCTTTGTCACCCCACTGTCTTTGTCCATAATCCCGAAGCAGTGCCTGTTCTAGGGTGAAGACAACTCAGTGTGTCTGTGTGTCTGTGTGCATAGTGTAGCACCACTTGGTTGACCAAGCCCAACTGTGTTTCAGGAAACCTGCATGGATAATTGTGAGGCTGTCACCCTCAGGCCCTTCCTCTTCCTGGAGCACTTCCTATGGCCCAGCTTTTGTGTCTTCGTAGTCCTCAGCAACCTGCCTGTGCAGACCATCATCTTCAATGACTACAAAGTACTTTATACTGTAAGCATGGAGGGCCAATTGTAGTCTTATTACAGGTGATGCTGCATGGATGTTACTTATCCTTCTTTAGTGGAATCTTGTGAAAGTTTTGTACAATCAGTCTAGGTCTAAACAAGAACTTCCAAACCAGCTTTCTTCAACTTAGTGCCCTCTGGATACATTGGAGCCTCCTCTCAGAATTCCTAGCCTGCCTAACTATCACTGGCTGGGAAATCTGGGAGTTGCGATATGAAATTTTTTGATAGGTAGTTCCATAGTAACCATGCACAGTGATGGTTATACCACCGCCCCGAGTCCCTTGGGAGATGGGGCGGTATAGAAATCTTGATATTAAATTAAATACCCGTTAATGAATGATCTGCTTGTTCCTAAAACATACAATTGAGCAAATCTAATCATCCTACAACAGTACCTGTTTTCCCTCATTCAGAAAACAGTGTTGTAAACTTACTATTCATTTCTGTCTGTTTCAACAAATAACCAGTGTAAAAGATCTCTCTGATTTGTTGTCTTTACTTTTTGATGAGAAGAAGCAACTATTTGATTTTTATGTTCCAATGTTCAGTGGAGCTGCATTTTGACACTGTTGGGCCTAAATTGCAAAGGTGAGAAATTTGTTATGAAGTTTTCTGCTTGGACTGCAAACTGCACATTGTGTGGCTAGTGTGTTCTGCTTAATGTGGAAGTACTGCTTTGCCAGCAGTCTTTCTCCCTATGCTGTTGTGACATTCTCTGTGCAAGTGTGTAAGCTGTTCTCAGCTACATCCATGGAAAAATCATTGGAGGAAACATTGAAGATATTTGGGTATTAGGGCTGAGGGGATGGCACCCCAATATTTTTTTCTCTCCAATAAATGCTCCATGGAAAAACATATAGGATCTTCTGCTATTGAAATGATGTACGGCAGTGGTTCGCAATCAGTGGTCCGTTTTGGTATTTTCTCCATGTCATTTAGTTCCTATTCTCTTTTTTCAGATCTTCTGATAGTGTACCAGTCACCGCTGTATTGTAACTGAGTCCATCCATCTTGCTGCTGCTTGTCCTCTTCTCTTTCCTTCCACTTTTCCTAACAGTAGACTTTTCTGTATACTTGCAACTTCACATAATGTTTAAGATAATTTGACCCTGATACATGCCTCCAATGAGAATTTCAGATTGAGTTGTTTTATGATCTACTCCTTTGTTTCCTTAGCTATCTATGGTAATTTCAAGAGTCTTTTCCAACCCAAAATATCAAAACTTTTTGTACTTTGCTTCTTCAGGCTCCAGATTTTATTTCCATTGAATGTCATAATGAGTGTAATCACCAGCATAATTCTGATCTTTGTAACAGATATCACACCTCTGAATATCTTTTCCAAGGCCTTCCTTATTATCCCACCAAGAGTTTGTTTGCAGTAAATTTCTTGACTGCTGATAAGCCTAAAAGGAAGAAGCTATCTGCCATTTCAGTGTCAATTCTAAGGCTAATGACTATATGTTGCCATTATATTTAATATTAATCCCATTCACCATCTCCTTCAGTTTAATTACTAGAGCTTGCAGTTTATTCACATTCTCAGCTATCAGTGTAGTGCAGTGATGGCAAACCTTTTAGACACTAAGTGCCCAAACTGCAAGGCGTGCGCACGCCGGAGACCTGAAGACCAGCTGGCCAGTGGGAGGCAGGGCATCACAACACCGGCAGCTCTGCAAGAGGCGAGATCTTTTTCTTCCATGAGATTCTGTTTTGTCGTTTGCAGGGAAACTTCTGTTTCCCTGCAAACAATGGTGAGAAATACCACAGAGAAATGCGTTGGAGCTGAGCTGGGGCAACAGCGCTCGTGCCCACAGAGAGGGCTCTGAGTGCCACCTCTGGTACACGTGCCATACATTTGCCACCACTGGTGTAGTGTCATTAACATAACACAATGATGTTTCTTCCTCTAATGTTAAAACCACTTTCATCTTCTTCCAATCCAGCCTCCTTGAAAATATATACAACTTTCAGCTTGAATTAAAAAAGAGAAAATATGTATTTGTGTGATTTTTTTGCCTATCTTTTGAGCCAGTCGATTTCTTTCTATGTCATAAACTATGCCTCAATAAACTGTTATCCAATGATGTTGGGGTTTTTATGTTATTTTATGTTTTTATTACATTTTGTAGTTCTTATTTCCCCATTTATTTGCTCCTGATTTTGCAATTTTAAAACTCCACCAGGCCCCCTTTCTCCTTTAAAAACATTGCAGAAAATCTTTATTATCACTCTCTGGTACTAATGATCTTTCATATCATAGGACACTATGTATAAAACCAACAGCACAGCATTCTGATTTTAAGACTGCTAGCAGCGGAGGGAGTACTTGTAGTATTAATGTCCCACGAGTGACACAGAAAAATCAACGGACTATCACCATAACTAAATCTAATTAAATTAATTTCAAATTAGAAATTCCTCCACAGAATCTTAATGGGCTGCAATATCCTGTCTCTGAAGTAACTTGCTATTTATTGCCATACTGCTTAACAAAACCTATAAAGATATCTTCAAATGGAAAATTAAATCAGGAATGCATACAAAAGTAGACATGCTGTATTTTCTCAGGTGTATTAGATTAGGCATAGTTTAGAGAAAGGATATATAGTTAAGGCTATGATTTTCCCAGTTGCAATGTATGGCTGTGAAAGTTGGACCATAAGGAAGGCTGAGTGCCAAAAAATTGAGGCCTTTGAACTATGGCGCTGGAGAAGACTCCTGCGAGTCCCTTTGACTGCAAGGCAAACAAACAAGTCAGTCCTAGAGGAGATCAACCCTGACTGCTCTTTAGAAGGCCAGAGCCTGAAGATGAAACTCAAATACTTTGGCCACCAAATGAGAAGGAAGAAGAGCCACTGGAGAAGAGCCTAATGCTGGGAACAATTGAGGGCAAAAGAAGAAGGCAGAGAATGAGGTGCCTGGATGGAGTCCCTGAAGCAGTCCGCATGAGCTTAAATGGACTCTGGGGGATGGTAGAGGACAGGAAGGCCTGGAAGAAAGTTGTCCATGGGGTCGCGATGGGTGGGACACGACCTTGCAACTAGCAGCAACAGAGAAAGGATAAGGGAGAGAATTCTATTGTGTATATGTTGAGAGTTTGGAATCACCCATTGAAGTTTTATAGCAAAAAATCAGGAAAAATAAAAACAAATTGTTCACACAATGCAGTGTTAATTTAAAATTAAGCATTTCTTGCTATAAATAGTAATAACAGCCACATTGAATATATTTTAAAAGAAATTGGATAAAGTAATAAAGGCTATTAATGACTACTGTCATTTATGGTTACATATTAGTTGCACTTTTGGAGATCATATGGTCTTGCTTACCAGTTGTGTGGTGGTCCTGATTTTGTGTTGTGGTCTGGTCCTGCAGTCACATCCTCCTGGGAAATTGACAATACAGTTTTTTGTTTTGCTTTAGATGTTTTAGAACTCTGCTATTTCTCATGGTAGCTTGCTTTTTTCACCCTTTTGATCTATTAAGGAATTATTCTTACATGAAAATTGAATTTTTGGAAGAACAAATCTATTTGTTTGACATGCAGGCATTTTTGTATGGAAGAGATTCAGTTCTGTCAAAAATCCAATGGGATTTTTGGTTCATTTTGCCAACAGTATGAACATGGTAATATAATCCATAATCTAGGAATCCCCAATTCACATATGTTACTTAGTAATCTTACTACAGCATGTGTATATGCACAAATCTCTGTATATATGCATACACGTACAAACTTTTCTCTAAAGCATTGTTCTTTAAAATATTAATGTTCAGATAAAGAATAGAAAATATTTGATATTTGACCTTCCAATCTTGAGCAATAAACTTAACTGTTTGACATTAGAAGATTGATATTCCAAGACTGACTCAGTCTTCCATCCTTCCAAGGTAGGTAAAATATAAGGACCCAGATTGTTGGGGGAAATGTAATCCACTTAGAGAGGCCTGTAAAAGTACTGTGAAGTGGTATATAAGTCTAAGTGCTATTGCTATAATCTCTGGAATGAACAGTACTATCACAGAACTGTAATTATCCTGACTGACAAATAAGTTGGAGAGGCAAATAATCAACTTTTTACAATTTTCATTTTTATAATTTATTATCTACGCAAATATTTTACTGCCAAAATAATAATGCAGAACTGCTCAACTATGTATGTATGTGTACATTATGGAATTTTTTAAGTTCTGTTTATTTTTTTACCCCTTATCAACAACCATTGCAATGTGTTGAGATTCGGTTCAGTGCATGGAATCAGTTTGGAATAGCCTGTATATTTTTATTCTATAATATGTCTTAAATCCAGGCAATAGCAATAGCAATAGCACTTAGACTTATATAGTGCTTTACAGCCCTCTCTAACCTGTTTACAGAGTCAGCATATCACCCTCAACAATCTGAGTCCTCATTTTATTGACATTGGAAGGATGGAAGGCTGAATCAACCTTCAGCTGGTCAGGATTGAAAGAATCGAACTTCTGGCAGTGTGAGTAGAGTTAGTGTGCAATACTGCACTCTAACCACTACACCACCATAGCTCAAGCCACACAGTCTTTATTTGTTAACTTTTAAACATACGGGAATCCATTTTTAATGCCTTTTCTCTATACCATTATGATGGGTCGATTTGCCAACCAGTTTTTCTTTTCACATCACTTGATATCTTCTTCACAGTTTTAATAGAAAAGCTTTAGACTAACCCAAATAGAGTCAAAAAATATTCTTTACCATTTGTGTCCCTTTTGCCATTAGCCATCTTTTGGCTCTCTATAATTATTTTTCCTATTAGGTGAAATATGTGGGGTACTAGAGGTTCATACTTTTTTCTTGCTAAATGTCTATGGATATTCTCAGTCATCTAGGTCATGGTTGTACCCAAGGTGCTTTTTCAAAAGGCAACTGGATTTTCTTTGTTTTGCTGGAAGATGTTTCACTTTTCATCCAAGAAGCTTCTTCAGTTCTGACTAGATCTGGGGTGAGCAATTATGGCTCCTTCATGACTCGTGGACTTCAACTCCCAGAAGCTCCTTCATGACTTGTGGACTTCAAATCTGGGAGTTGAAGTCCACGAGTCATGAAGGAGCCGTAATTGCCCACCCCTGGACTAGATGATAGAGAATGGAAGGATTTATATTCCTTGCAGTCATCTGGTTGTTAGCACTCTCTAGTCATTGAGGCCCTTTGGAGGTTTATCTGTGCCCTCAGGGTCACCTGAATAGTGCAAATGGGTGTGGAACCTTCTTGGAACTGCTGAAAGTAATTTTAAACAGGAGTTGCAGTTTTAAACGAGAGAAATACATGGTGTTATATCCCTCCTCTATTGAGGGGAGGTGTTAAATCTTAACATAGATAGCCTCTTTGACCCATCTTCAACCTCAGTTGTCCTCTCTGTGTAGAGTGTGGACGTCTTCAAAACACTCTGTCTTCAAAACAGTGACTCTTGCCTTTCAAATGCAGTTGGACTGCTGAATCTTGTCCCGAGGGGTTTATTTTCCTATATTGTGCCGTGTGTTTGTGAAGTGGTTTATTTTGTTTTTCCAATGCACCGCTTCTTGTTAGGTTTACATTTTTAGTTATCCAGGCAGTCCTTGACTTACAACCATTTGCTTAGTGACTGTTCAAAGTTAGGCAGTGAAAAAAAGTGACTTATAACCATTTTTCTCACAACCCGTTGCAGCATCCCCATGGTCACGTGATCAAAATTCAGATGCTTGGCAATTAGCATGTATTTATGACGGTTGCAGTATCCAGGAGCCATATGATCTCCTTCTGCAACCTTCTGATAAACAAAGTTGGATTCATTTAACAGGTGTGTTACTAACTTAACTGCAGTGATGCAAATAATAACTGTGTCAAGAAAGGCCATAACATGGGGCAAAATTCACTTAGCAAATGTCTTAGCAATAGAAACATTGGGCTCAACTGTGGTTGGAAGTCAAGGACTATCTGTACAAGTATTATCTTGCGCAATGTTAAAACGTTTCAGTCTAATTTATGTTTGGCTTTCCTCTTCATAGACCCTGGTGTATCTCTGGGACCTGCAATGACAAGTCTGAACATTAACCATGCAGAGAAAACCAGTGAAATGTCCTCAAAGCAGCCAGCGCCGAAAGTGCAGGTTCAGCGATCCATTTCCCGAGAAACCATCACCATTCATTTCTCGGCATTTGGGAAGGAGGAGGAGGAGGAGGAAGAAGAAAAGTGTACAGAGTCTCTTTCTTCTGAGACACCTGATGACCAAAGCGTTGTAACTGCACTTGAAGCTAAGGAAGACCTATGCTTTGATCACGGTGAGCAGAATTCTTATGTTCCCACTACCTCGCTTTTTGTGGCTGCATCTCCCACAGTTCTGCCAACTGTGAAACCCTTGGAGTCCCAAGGATTTAGTGTGGTGCCATTGGCTACATCACCCTCCTCAGATTTGGGCCAAGTCCCTAGCCCACTTGGTGTGGCATTGCCTTCAGAACTGAGAACCAGCCTTTCATCTTCTCCTTTGTCGTCCCCTTCCAAGTCACATGTCTTGTCTAGCATGCCAACCACTGTTACTAGCTCAAAGCCTTTCATGAGCTTAGTCAAATCCCTTTCCACAGACGTTGAACCAAAAGAGCCGTCTCTCCCCACGAGACACAGGCAGTTAATGAAAACTCTGGTGAAGTCTCTGTCCACAGACACGTCCAAGCAGGAGCCTGAAACAGTGTCGTTCAAAGCGCCTGACTCTAAATTGAACTTGCACCTCTTCAAACAGTTCACCCAGCCTCAAAACACAGGTAGCGATTCCAAAACAGCTCCCTCATCTCCCTTGACGTCTCCGGACACCCGCTCCTTTTTTAAAGTACCCGAAATGGAAGCCAAAATTGAGAACACAAAGAGGCGATTTTCTGAAGTGATTTACGAGCCTTTTCAACTCTTCAGCAAAATAATGAGTGATGACAGTAGCAGCCACAGGCCCAAAGCTTTATCTACAAGTGCTTCAGAACTGTCCAGTCTCTCCAGCTTGAATGGCCATTTGGAAAGCAATAATAACTATAGTATAAAGGAGGAAGAATGTGATTCGGAAGGAGACTTCTATGGCAGTAATTCCAGTGTAAATAGGAGTACCAAAACGCAAGCTACTGAAGGACACGGAAAAGAGATTGAATCTAGAAGCTCCCCGTTCTTAAGCACAAAGGATTCTAGTTCTAAGACTTCTCTGGTACTTGAACGTTGTTGCCTGTCCGCCTTGGCAAGTAAGGAAGATGAAGAGTTCTGTGAGTTGTATTCTGAGGACTTCTGCTTAATAGAAGATGACAGAGAAGACCAACAACTGGAAAGTTTGCAGAAGATAGAGGTACAAGAAGAAATTCCTACGCTAATTAGAAGTGAAGGTGGAATTGAACTACCAGCACCACAAGTTAGGCTTCCGATGAAGACGCTGTACTTTCTCACCATGTTGATCTATGTTTACCTTATACTTCCTCTCCCTAGTTACGTCAGTGGACTTTTCTTGGGAATTGCTATTGGATTTATTATTGCTACCTGCGTAATTTGGCTTTTTACACCAAGTGCTACAAATAACAGGCGATATTCCAGATGGAACAGCCAGATTAATGCAGAAGTTCTGGATATTGAGGAGCCTGAGATATTTAAGGTGAGTCACAGTTTTACCTTGAAATGTCTGTAGTTGCATACGTTGTTCAGACATGAACATATTAACAAACAATATTGGAATTCATCTAACTCTGTGTTGAATTAAGACAGTGATGGGATGCCAATTTCTTGCTTGAGCTGGTAGACTGTGATGAATTTAATTAATAGGGTTTTCCCTCAGAGTAATTTGTACATTTATCAGGCTATGGTTTGTTAGCTGGAAAATTAATGAGCTCGAATGATGGCTTTACTGTGATATATATTGTAAGACAGATTTCAATGTGTTAATCAAACCTCAACTTTATTATTTATTTATTTGAACTCAATTTGTACACCATCCAACTCCCAACAACTCTGGGCAGCTCACAAGAAAACATGAAAACCATTAAACAATAATAACAAGGTCACAATTAAAGAAGAAGCAAAAACGAAGAGCAACAAACACATCATTTCTAGCTGAAGGCCTAGGCAAGGAGTCAGGTCTTTGAGGCCAACCAAAATGCCCATCTAGATGTCAGGAGAACATCATTCCAAAGGGCAGGCTCTATGAAAGGACAGGTGTTCTTCCAAAGTCCTGATAGATGGCATGATTTAATTGAGGGAAATGATAGGCAGTGCATCAGGTAACCAGGCTCTATGTCTGTGGTGGCGAACCTATGGCACGGGTGCCACAGGTGGCACGCAGAGCCATTTTGCTGGGCACACAAGCTGATGGCCAATTTACCTCCAGCTGAGCATGCACATGCAATTGTGCATACATGCATGCGTGATTGCAGAGACCCCGCTGATATTCGGGCCTCTGCTGTGCATGCGCAAGATTGCAGCAGGAAATCCAGCTGGTCTTCAGAACTCTCCGCATGCACATGCAATTGCTCATGTGTGCATGAGTGCCCTGCGCACTGCACATGCATTGCATGTGCAAAAGCTGCATGCATGCACATAGTGCGGTTGCACATGCAGCACACATGTAGGAGCCACACGCAAGTGCGGATGCAACATGCAAAGTGCATAGTTTTCGGCACTCAGTAAGTAAAAGGTTCGCCATCATTGCTCTGTGCCATGTATGCTTTATACATAACAACCAATATCTTGAATTGCACTAGGAAGCAAACAGGCAACTAGTGCAGCTTGTGGAACAGAAGTGTTACGTGGGCAAACTAGAGTGCCTTGCAACAGTCAAGCAGTGTGGTAACCAGGGTGAGTAAGTGACTAAAGAGCCACTTGATCCAGGAAAGGGGTGTAACTCGTCCACTGGATAAATTCGAGTAAAGGCCTTCCTACCCGCAGTTGCTCTCTGCTCACGAAGCAGGAGCTGCGAGTCCAGGGAAATTCCCAGATTGTGTATCACTCTCAAATGTGGAAGTGCTAACCCATGCAAGCTTGAAGATGGTACATTCTCAGACCTTGGTGATCCAAACACCCACAGCATAAAGTAGTCCTTGAGGTACGACCCCAATGGATCCTGCCCCTCGAGTCATAAGTCAAAACTGTCATAAAATAAATAGGATACATCGTTACTACTAAGCTCATTAAGCAAATCAACCGTGCCATTCGGTGAATAAAGATCAGGGCTGCTGATTGTTTCAGTTCATTCAATGACCTCTACGGTCATTAAATGAACCAAGATTTTGCCTTGCTCCTGGTGTGGAGCCTCCGGGGGAAACCACTGCTGCTTGCCCATTGGCTGTTCTGGCAAGACAAGGCAGCTTTCTGCTTCCAAACTGCAGTGCCTCCACACAGGTGCCTGGATTTAAATTGGGGTGCGGATGAATTTGCAAGGCTCCCCAGTGTGCAGCCTCTGGAGGGAACCACTGCGATCAGCTGTTCTAAAAGCAATCTACAGCAGTACACACTAATCCTCAAAGCTAACACAAACAAATACAGTAAAGTAGAATGCAAAGGAACATTCTGGTAAGAGAGAGACATTCCCTGAGGATGGGCTCCAGCACAAGTCTGAAAACACAGTAAACTAAATCTCTGTTCCTGGTGACCTACATAGATTGGATCCTGCAAAGGAACTTTCTGCAAGCAATCTCAAAGCACATGCAAACACAATGCATTAAAATGCAAAGGAATTTTACAGTTATTGAATCTGCTTTCTGTAGACACTGGCTAGTATTTCTGCAAGCAATTCCAAAGCAAACAAATACAGTAATTTTAAAAAGTCTTCAGCTTTGTAAATTACTTACAAACAAGCACAGTAGTTTGTAAAGTACTTACAGACAAGCTTAGTACTATAATGTGAAAGAAAAATTTAAAAGCATTTACAAAGGGCAATTACAGTCCTCCAGTCCTCAAGGTAATAGCAAGGAAAGAAGCAACAAGCCACAAGAGACACTCATCTGGTCTTCCACAGGGCAACAATGAGGAGAAAAATAAAAAGCATGCCAGCTGCAAACTCTCTGATTGTGGGGGGGAATGCACCCAACCATATGGACCTCGGAAAACACCTGTCGTAACCACAGGCAACTTCTGGGTCCCAAAAGGAAGTCACAGGTCTAAAAATTCCAGAAGTTTACTGAATCCAGATCACATGATTGCAGGAGCCTCTTGTTAACTGCAATTTTGAACCCCTGTTTTAAGTACATTTTTGGGGTGCATTCATAACTTCGAATAATCATAAAAGGGCTGTCGTACCTCGAGTACTACCCATACTGATGAGACCGAATCCCAAAGAAGTAGATGACCTTACCCAGAAATTCCATATACTGTAGATATTGAAGAAGAAGGAAGAGTTGAGTAAAATCCTCCAGCGTCCTAATATCAACATGGTCATTAGGAGAAAACAGCATCTTGATGGCACATAATGGCCCCACAGAGGAGAGGCATCGAAAAAGATCTCTCCCCCTTCAACACTGGTTGAAATCAGCCCCAGAGAAAAGAAGCAAACCACTGTAAGATAGTGTTTCCCACCTCCAGTCCCTAGAGAATACTGTAGTTGTTAGGTAGTGAAACCCAGTGAAAGATCAAGGAGCACAAGGATGGATGTACCACCTCTATCTAACATAACTAGATACCTAATTGGCCATGGTGCTTGGTAGATGGCTTCTGAGAGGTCTATCCTTTGTTGCTGATCCATGGAAATAGAGTGATAGAAGAGATGCTTAGAGCAACACTTGTGTAAGAGGAATAATGAATTTAACTGAACATGGATAAGAGGTCATTTTAGCATTTAAAGTGGCAGTAAGACCAGTAAAGTAAGCTTTCTTCTCCACTATTATTGCATTTATGAATAACTGAACAGCGTTAAAGAGACTCAGTCCCTGTGAGCCAGAAGATGGTCTGTTGGGCCATTGAATGCTATCAAGGCAGGGTGAATGAATGTTTTTAAGACAGAGCTCAAATGATTTGGAAGTTGACTGCAGGGTGGCAGTCCCCTAAGCAGAGCTGGCCCATAACCTGGGGGTCTTCTTTAACTTATGGCTTCTGCTTGAACAGCAGGCGTAGGCCATGGCCAAGGAGGCTTTTGTGCAGTAATATTTTGTATGTCACTTGTGGTATTTTCTGAATCAAGAGGCTTTACTATCCTATGGCTGTGATCTACATGGAACTTCACTTGAAGACTGTTCAGCAGCTTCCATTGGTGCAGCTCAGAGTGGCCAAACCAATTATGGATGTGCTGAGGTTTATTATATATATATAATGTAATTGCTATGTAATATATATGATAACATTGCTACTATGGGAGCTGCAGTTAGTTTCTGAATGCAATTCAGTGGGCTGAATTAAAGTCCTATGTGGCCCAAGGCTTGGACAGACTGCCTTCTTTGAGTTGAATTTGCCAACCTAGTAAAAACTGGGAAAGACCGCTTGTTGAGAGCCCCACTATTGAGAGAATGTCATCTCCAGGGATTCTCAGCTTGATGTCCTTCCTAGTCTTACTACGTTGCTGGAGAGCCGTAAAAACATGGATCTTCAAATCAGTTGGAGGCAGTTGGAGACATAGTATTTACTATCATGCTGTCTTCTCATGACAATACATCAACTGATTGATTATATTTGTATTGATTTTTGTTTCTCATCTTATTAAAAATTAATATCTTATTAAAACTTAGTGTAAATCACATGGATTCTCATGAAATGGAATGGCTTATACACTGAAGTAATAATGGATGGATGGATGGATGGATGATCTAGGTTTTTCCAACTTTTTAAAGTATGAAATTCATAATTAGTCACTCTGCATGCATAACCTTTCCTTTACAACAGTTTTCTTAGTATTCATATAATTTTTCAGATGAAAATGAATGCTTATGATGACGTATCTCTCTCTTTATGCAAAACGTTTTAATATAAATTGTTAAGCATACATTTTCCCATCCTGTTTTGGGACTTCGCACTCACTATGTTTTTCTTCAATATCCCACAAAAAATAGTGTGGCTTTTTGTTAGCTTGTCCTTCCGATCATTCTGAAACCTCAGATGAAATAGAATTACATATCAATACTTTTCACATTCAAATCAGACTCTTTTGATTAAATATGTGGATGTCCCAAGCTGCAGCCAAATGGAATATCAGCAGTCTTTAGTGATTATTTTGGGAACAATACTGCTTTTCACAGCATTTAAGCTTGATCCCTTTATTCATATTAGATTTTTTTTTTCAAAAAAGAAAAAAGATTTATATTCCTAACTTGTGACTACATCGTGGTAACAACATGGCAAAATATCTATATTTTGGCAACACACAAGCTGTCGGATTTATGTTGGGAAATTCTATGGGAATTCTATGGGAATCTAGTCCACTTCTAAATTGAAGTGGACTAGATCTAGAAGAGACTGTGGGTGACTACTGATTAAAAGGAAGGGATTTACAAATAATTCATGTAAAGCATGGGCAAATTATAGCCCTCCAGATGTTGTTGTAATAATAAAGGATAATCGTAAAGGATAAGAACCTTAAATCCCCGTTTAAAAAGTTTTTCTTTTGGTGGCTCCTCTACCTGCTTGGACTGTGTCGTGCCGCGTTTTCTGTCCCTCAA